>PVKE010008196.1:0-48438 GCA_004027555.1 Craseonycteris thonglongyai | reverse complement strand
AAACTGAAGACAATGATATCAAACACCTAGTAGGGTGCCTAATGTACCTATGGCAGAAAATTAATAAACGGTACTGATTTCAGTGATGACGACTCCTAGAGCTGCTGCGAAGGCTTGGGAAATAAAATGTTCGAGTCATGTGATTGTCTATTTGAGGGGAACGAAGCACATTCACTAAGTAAAAATACCAATGTTATGTGTGACATTCCATATTACAGAGGACAGTGCGGTGTTTTCCAGACATAGCATGAGTAGGGGGCGGTGGAAAGAGGGACAAATCCATGAAGGTGTCTCCAAGTGCACTTGCCGGCACATTCAGGATGTGTAGTATGAGAACCGGCAGAAGTGGACTATTTGATAGTCATGGGTGGCAATGTTAGGGTCCAGTGAGCCCTTAAATTGAAATTGACAGTGAGGTCGATATTTCATGGAAGGAGCCCAGGACCGAGAATAAAAAACAGTGGTCTGGAATCTAAAATCTTCCGTTTCTCACAATGTGATCCTGCACATGGGTTAGTATCACTGAGCTAATCCCCTAAAATGAGGACAATCTCACCCTCAGTGAATTATCAGGAAGATTAGATGAGATGTATATAAAGTACCTACTGCAGTGCCTGCCATACTGTCAGTGCTCAAAAAATAGCAGTATATAATAATTATAAAACAACTGTGGTTTTTTTTTTAATCTAGTTGCAGGGGGCTGTGTATCAAGTGTGAAAAAGTGGCTCTGCTGTGGATGCTCATCTCCAGTTTCTTGGAAGTTCACACAGGAGGTATTTGCAGTTGACAAAGTGTTTCAGAGAGATGTGGGCGGCTCCAGGAGGGAAGCCCCAGTGACCTAGTGATGTCTGCCAAGCTGAAGAGGGGTCACAGTAAACTGAGAGCTACAGGGCAAGAAATATTTGCATCTGTAAAGAGATAGCCCAGAAAAGTAGCCCCTGGTTGTTGCTGAAATCAGCAAGACTGCAGGGGGTGTTGCAGGAGATTTTTTACTAACAAGAGTTGAAATTCTCAAGTTTTTGTGAATGATTCACATTCTAAAAAATGAAGCTGGATTCAAGGCTATCTCTATAATAACATCACTCTTGAAACCTGCTTCCGATTTGCTTTCCTGAATGAAGAACTAGAATGACAAGAATGGTAGATAACCAGAGTAAGCTAGGTGGAAATCAGGTTTTGTATGTATACTTCATTGGCCACACAACTCAACTTTGGGGGATAAGGAAGGTTGGGAACAGCTGGCTTAAATACACAGTGACAAGCATGGTGATAATAGTAAAAAATAATAACAACCATGTATTGGGTATTTTAATATGTCCCAGGCACCATTCTAAGGACTTTATGTACATTAATCATTTAAACCTCACAACCATCTAGAGTAGGTACTGCTATCTTCATTCTACAGATGAGGAAAATGAGATCCAAATATCCAAAACAACTTGCCGAAGGCTAATGAGTTGAAGGAGCTGGGGCAATAAAATGTAAATGGGCACTAAATGAATAAAATACTTACCACACTCATAACTGTCATAATTACCTGCTACCAAAAGAAAACTGTATCTTAGAAACAACCTCAGATTTTGCCAATTAAAAGAAATGCATGGCCAGCCTTTTCCTACGTGGGGTAGGGGAGGCTACAGTCTGCTCCTCCCAACATTCTGAGTTGAACAAGAGCCAGTACAATACAAATCTCCAAAAGAACAACGAACTTGGTCTTGGTTACTGTCATTTACAACCCACTGCCATCATTTGCAAAGCATTGGCCTCACTGTGCTGATCACTTCATCACATACAATCTGTGAATACACTATGTAGTTGTACTCTTGTCCCCATTTTACAGATGTGGAAACTGAAGCTCTGACTTGAGGCTTTCCCGCCAGGGTAGGAAAGCAGTAGAGCCATTGCCTTCCAGGGCTTTGGCCTCTCTGCCACATATTTGTTAATAATTTCGGGCAGCTTAACATCCTGTCTCAGTATCCTCATCCATAAACCAGGAAAAATGAATCCTGCCCTGCCTACCTAACAGGATGGCTGTGGCGATCAAATGATATGGAACATTTGAAAAAGCACTTCGAAAACTGCAAAATGCTGAGCAAAGCAAAAAAGCATCTGTCTTATTAATTACAAGGGGTGATACCTGATCCTGCCAGCGCTTTGCTAATGTGACTGGTGCCTCCTTTCCCTTGGGAATTTGGGAATAATTCAAAAGCACTCTTTTCTTCAAGTCCCTGGCATATGGGAGTTGGAAAGTGGAGATTCGTTCTGGAAGACGGAAGAGGAAATGATGTTGCCTTCTACTTGTGTTTCTCTTTAGGAACACAATCTTGGCAGAGATTCTTGCTTCTAGAAGACTCAGTCCTCAAACAACGTTCAAGGAATATTTACTGAACACCTACTATGTGCCAAGCACGTGTGGCTCCTAGGAGTGAAGGTTAGGGTCTGGTGCCTGGAATATTAAAAAAGGAGGTGACAGCAACAGGAAGGGAGCAAAGTGGTTATAGTTCTTGGAACTCTGCAGACTTCACTGCTGACCTGGGGTTGAAGGAGGGCGCTCACAACACAACAATGCTCTGAGCACCGGAATTTGAGTCAAAGTACTTAAACTGAGTTCCAGATCTACCTCTTCTCAGCATCATGACCACCAGCAATCAATTTACCTTCCTGACCACCAGCTTTCCCATAGGTAAAATGGGTAAAAATGTTCCCATAAGCAAAATGGGGAGAATCATAGAAGATGATTAAATGGACCTAGCATGTCAATTGAAGGTACTCAGTAATAAACTCTTATTTAAAAAAACAAAAAAATACGCATCTTCTTCCTCCTATTCCAGTGAAAATAAACCACAGGAGTCAAAAGCTCAGGCTCTGAGATCAGACTATTTGGGTTCCAGTCCAGGCTCTGCCGCTTACAGCTGCGTGACCTTAGTTAGGAGATGTTACCTTTCTAAGGCTCGATTTCTTCATCTGTAAAAAGGTGATAATAGTATCCACCCAAAGGTGGTTGTGAGGACTGACCGAGATACTCCATGTGATGCTCCGGGCACATGGCAAACACCCAGCAAAGGTGAGCTGTTGCTACTGCATCTCTTCAAGCCCTTAAAAACAACAAAACTCCAAGTCAACAGCTTGCCTCTAAGGTCCAAGTTGCTTGGGGACTAGCTAGCTGGCTGCCTAGGCTTGGGCTCTGGTGCCAACCTCCCAGAGGAGATGGGTACAAACAAGGAACCATCCCCACTCCTACTCCTCCCATCCCTTACCCTGCAGAAGGTGCTCCAGCCCTTTTCCTCACCGGTTCCTCTCTCCAAAGGCAATGGATATAGGTGAGGGGCTGGAGCTGGTCAGACGTGTGGATACACACTGAGCTCTGTCCCCCTCCCTTGTAAGCTCAGAAAGCAGGGAGAACTTTTCTCCAGCAGCTCCAAGAGAAACAGGTAGCCTCAGTCAGCAGATAAAGCACCATGTTACCATGTCACTGTGACACTCCCTACCTTCTACTCATTCCTATATTTCCCATTTGAACCACAGTCCTGCATCTCTCACATGCAAAAGGGAGCTAAAAAGGAAAAAAAAAAAAGTAAGAAAGAAAAGGAAAATAGTGGCACTCAACCAGAGTAAGGTAGCAATGACATTCTTTGGGAGCCAGGTGAATGGTAATACAGAAATGCTTTGCTTAACTAGAGGCACCGAGGCATGCATCCATCCCTCCATCCCTCCCAACCATCTGACCACATAGTTAGAAATGCAGAAACAAGCCAAATTGTGATGGACCAGACTCTCCACACCCAAGTTCCATACTTGCCTTTCTGGGAGATTGCTCTGGCTCCTTCTCTAGGCCCAATTCTAACAAGCTCAATAAACTGGCAGGGCTGCTATTGGAACCCAACAGATGGGATCTCAAGAAGTAACTACTACAAAGAGATATCACTTCATACCCATTAGGATGGCTACTATCAAACAAAACAAAACAAACAAACAAACAAAAGAAAAAAACACACAGAACATAAGGATTGGCAAGGATGTGGAGAAACTGGAAACCTCGAGCACTGCCAGTGGGAAGGAATGTAAAAATGGTGCAGCTGCTGAGAAAAACAGTATGGCGGCTCCTCAAAAAATTAAACAGAGACTTAAGATATGATCTAGCAATTCCACTTCCAGTTATGTACACAAAAGAACGAAAAGCAGGGTCTCGAACATATTTATACACCCGTGCTCATAGTAACGTTATTCACAATAGCCAAAAGGTAGAAACAACCCAAGTGCCCCATGATAGATGGTGGATAATCAAAATGTAGTATATACATACACTGGAGTATTATTTAGCCCTTTAAAATGAAGCAGATTCTAATACATGCTACAACATGCATGAAACTTGAAGACATTATGCTAAATGCAATAAGCCAGACAGAGAAAAAAAAATACTGTATGATTCCAGTTATATAAGGTTCCTAAGACTAATAAAACTCCTAGAGATAGAAAGTAGAATGGTGGTTGCCAGGGGCTGAGGAAAGGAGAATGGGGAGTTTGTGCTTAATGGGTACAAAGGTTCAGTTTGGGAAGATGAAACAAGCTGTAGAGATGGAAGGTGGTGATGATGGTTGCACAACAGTGTGAGTGCGCTTAATGCTATAGAACTGTACATTTAAAAGTGGTTAAAATGGTAAATTTTGTTACCGGTATGTATATTTAACCACAATTCTTTAAATGGGGGGAGTGACCACTGACTACTAGGAGGAAAACAGAGCAACAATTATAGGTGCAAACATGAACCCCAAAAGCACAGCAGCAGGGAACCATTTAGTGCAGGGCCCAAGGCACTAGAGCCACAGAAGCCCAGAGGCTCCACGCTGTCACAAACACAGTACCTGATTAGGCAGGACTCTCTTCTCATTCAGAGCCTGGAACAAAGTTCAAGAGCCTTCCCACACCAATGCTGCTGCTTGGAACCTTGAGGCAGCCACTTCTGAACGGTAATTTCCTTTTGCTCACTACCAGTTCACCCCACCCCCTGCTTCTTTCAGAGAGAAAGAAGCTTTTGTGGTCCCCACCTCCAAGCAGGTGCTTTGTACGCATAGGTGCGAACTCAACACCACCAAGTTGCAAAGAGAGGTTATTCATGCTCAGTACACTTTGCTTGGAAGTGTATCATCTATTTCAGAAAGAATTCCATCCAAAAATAGTTTTTAAAGATTTCTTTATTTCTTTTATAGCTTTGCTCTTTAAAAAAGAGTAAGCTTCAATGATGGGGGGTGGGGTGGGTTGGGAATCACTGACTATGTTTTTTGTGTGTAAAAACCCTGTAGCTTTGAATAAGAGAAACTTTCTAAGTTCACAAAGTCTCTTTTCATCCAGGATCTCAATTGATTCTTACAACCTCTCTGGGAGGTGGGCGGGATAACAGTCATCGAAGTGTTCAAATGGGGAAACTGAGGCTCAAAGAGACCAAGAGGCTTATTCGAAGTCACATACATAATTAGGAAGGAGTAGAGAACCAAGACCTTATTTACCATCAATGCCAGATGAGGCTCTGGATTGAGACCCCATATTTGAGCAGATCACACAGCCATGAAAGTAATTTTAAGAAGAGTGTTAGCTTATTTTACCCCCATAATACCTCTCTGCAGTTAACTGGAGATATTACCATCTTTTTATTTTTTAAATAGAAGATCAACTGAGCACAAATGACCTGCCCAAACTCACCACTCAAGAAAAGTGGCAGAGATAGACCTCCTCCCTTATGAATGCATTTGACCTTGACCACTTCCCTATAATGTCTTGACCTTGACACACTCAAAATTTAAAGGAGCCCATTCAGTTTTTATATAGGTTGCATTATATTTCTGTGAACTTGGCAGGGAGTAGATATGCTTTTCTCTTTTTAATAGCTAGCAAAGAAAAAAGAGGTTAAAAGAAATCTTTAACACATTAAGTGCCATGTCAGTCACCAGTGACTGACACTGAACTTTCCATTCGGACTGCATCAGTCACCGGTGACCAACACTATACTTTTCAAGCAGGCCGTGGTATTGTATGTTAACTAATGATATAAAATTAAAAAAATTACATTCTATTAATAAATTTTAAATAAGTAACAGGTCCTGCTTGTCTTTCCATTTTAAAATGGTTATTCCCTTTTTGTTTTCCTTCGCTATAATTTCTCCCCGTTTAGGGGACATTTTCACATTCACGGGTAAAGAAAAATCCTTTTCTGCACTGGAACAAGAATTGGACAACTGACTGAATATAAAGCATTTCTAAAATAATACATTGTACAAATTGCAGTAAATAATAAATATTCACACAGTAAATATATTCTATATATAAAGATTCAGCCTTATCGCAACCTAAACAGATCTCCGGTCGCCAGTATTTCGGTGAAATCTGATATAACGGGCCAAGCGGTAAGCAAGACAAAATAGCCTGGGTGCTTAACATGTTAAGTTCCTTTTCAGGTCTAAAATTCTATGATTCAAAAAATTCCCCAGCAAGTCAATGGGTAGAGAAGCCTGGAATCCACATCACTTGCCTTCCTGCCTCAGTTTATTAGACCACCTCATCACTGCCCCTTGAATTAATGACTACGAATCCTGGGTACTTACATAGATGCAGACATACAATGATAAGAAAATGCTACTGCCTAGTAAGGACTGGAGTAAGGAGCTTCATTCTGCTCTCCTTCCTCAGTCCCAAGAATCTTCTAGCAAGAGGATCCCAAACCACAGGGAATTATGTCCCAGATATCAACAACTTTCCCCAGGCCTGGGGCAAGAGAGAAGCCAATCCCAGGAACATAACACCACTCTGAGGTTGCAGCTTAGGACCCTTCATTAGATACCTGCCCTATTGCCCATCAAAGATGGGAGCACTGTCAGGTCTGCTCATTCCTGCTCTTCTATAAACCTCACCAACTCCAGCAGACATACTAATTTCATCCAACAAATATGAGGCACCTACTTTATGCCAGGCACTGCTCCAGATACCAAGGTGTGAACAAATAAAAATCTCTGGCAGCACGCAGTAGGGGAGACAGATGATAGTAAGTGCCATAAAGAAAAATGAAATAGGGAAGGGTGGTAGATAATGCTGAGAGCAGGCAGTAGAGGAAAGGAGTCAGTTTTTAATGGGGCTTTGACTGAAAAGGAATGTTTGAGGAGATCTGGAGGAGGAGAGGGAGGGAGGGAATCATTCAGATATCAAGGGCTAGATCAGGGGATGAAGAGCAAGAAATGGCTTAGGAAAGTTAAGTTGGTGAAAATCATATTGTGTCTTGTAGGCCAACAACACAAGGACTTTGAATGAGATGAAGAGCAAAGGAGTAACAAAATCTGACTTACGGTTTACAGCATCACTCTCACTGCTGTGATGAAAATAGTCTGTCGGGAGACAAGGGAGGAAGCAGGAAGGTCAGTTAAGAGGCTGATGGTAGCTTAGACCAGGGTGAAAGTGGTGAAGATGGTGAGAGTCAGGTTCTGGATATATTTGAGGCAAAGCCAATAGGATCTATTGATTAAGTGGATGTGGGATATGAGAGAAAGGGAGGAGTCCAGGATGACTCTAGAATTTTATGGGCCTGGGCAACTGGAAGGATGAAATCACCATTAATTGTGATAGAAAAACCTGGAAGGAGCAGGGGTGAAGGTGAAGGCTCATTCTGTTTTGGGCATATTAAACTGAGAAGCCTTGTTAGATGTAAGATGTATTGAGTAGGCACCAGAATACATAAGGCTGAAGTTAAAGAGGATGGGCTAAAATTATAAATATGGGCGTCACTAGCATATATAATAATACATAATTGTATAATTGTACAGAATTTCCATGTACAATCACACATAATTTGTATGACTATATGTTTACTGTCTGCCCCCGCAAACTGTAAGCTCCATGTGGCCAAGGACCACGTTTGTTCATAGCCAGCAAGGTGCCTGGCACTCTCAGTAAATATTTACTGAGCAAATGGAGAAGTTGCCCAATTACACTCTCAAGAATAGCCACAGCAGCCCACACAACGAGAAGAGCTGACCGGTTGCCAAGCCCAACCAGCCCAAAACAGGGCCCTGGGTCTGTCCAGCCCACGCTTGAGATTCCAGAACGTAAGTGGATATGCCTGGCACATCACAGAGTCAGATATTTGAGTTTCAGCCCTGCCACATTCTCAAAGGGTGGAGCTGGGCAAGAAACTGGCCTGTTCTGCCACATCTATTTCATCCTCACCCACTTCATGGGCAGAGATATTGATCCACCCAGGGTACATGTATGGAGTGTCAGAAACCCCACAAATGAGTAAATCCTCAAGTATTCTCTGAAGTATGCGAGGTCCACCCAGCACCTAAAGGGGAGAACACAGACCTACTGGGAATGCATTGAGTACAGTTAAAAAAAAAGAGTGAAAATCACAAAACTTGGTAAGATGAAAGGCCTACCTAATTCTTCTAGCTAATGCAAGACTGCTTGATCAGTGAGTGTCATGTTTCTGCTTTATTTGTCAAGAGACTAGGAAGACAGAAGACCAAAGGGTGACATGACAAAGCATAAGATTTCAACTATGCAGTCTTGAACCTCTGTGAAGATGGTTACAATGGCTCTGATATAGTCTAATCCCCTCCTTTTCTGAGATGTTGAAAGTGTGACCCAGAGGGGTTTAATGACTTGCCCAGGGTCACCCAGCTATAGGTCCAGGACTAGAACTCAGGTTCTACTTCTCTGTTGAGGATTTCTTCTACTACACCACCGACCAAATAAAGGTAAGAGTTACAGTGGCAGCTAAGAGAGTTTAAGCACTAGCATTATAACATTAAACTACGTCTCTGTCAAAGGGTAATCTGCAGATGTTATAGGAATGCTGGGTGCACAATGTGAGGTTAAAAGGGATTTCTTCCCTTATACCAAACTTGTCATCTTACAGTTTCCCTTGGCTTTGCACATTATGAATAAAGCTATTCATAGTGGGACCCAAAGAATGGAAAAAATGATATTCTAGCAGATAAAAAAATTGCAGATACATACTTCAGTAAAATGTTTACATGAAAAATTCAGATGATAGGACAAAGTTGGGTCAGCTTTCTAAAATCAACAAATATTGAGTGCTTCCGCTGTACAAGTCATTGTCCTAAGTGCTGTGTGTGCACACACATGCATATGTGTGTGTGTGTGCATGGTTATATGAGTAACACACACACACAAGAATAAGACAGAACCCAAGTCTTCAAGGTTCACAATATAGTTACTGATGTGAGACTGTAAACATCAAAGAAATGACTAATAATATGGAGTAGATAATTGTTAAATGGCATAATGTGTCTGTAGAAGTTCTCAGAAGAAACTCTTGGGTCTGGGGGAGAGGGTAGAATTGTCAGGCAAGGTGCTTTTCTAGAAAGATATGGGATTTGAGGTGGCCCTTGAGGGTAAGAAGACTCTTGATAAGCAGGGGGAAATGGCATGAGCAAACACTGGTGGCCTTTATTGTCAGAGAAGAGAAAGAAATCATGCCTTAAACAGAAGAACTGGACCAGGTTTGAATAGCCGTGAAAGTTAAAGTTCTTGTATAAGTGAGAAGGTACAAATTTTTTTCTGAACATATAACTATAGGGTTTGGAACAGGTTAATTTAACAAACATCTGGGGAGAACCACCGTGTGCAGGTACTGGATGAATGACTGAAGATGAATTTGCCTTTGGTGGGGAACTAACGTCAGCCTGGAAGATGAGCTGGACTTGAGGTGACAGAGGTGCAAAGGGGTAGGTTTGTATCACCTGCTGAAGGAAGAACCAGCAGGTCCCAATGACTGACTGGCTGGGAGGCAGAACACCAGAGGCAGAGAAAGTCAGCAGAGACAGGTCTTCAAAGTATAAAGTTAGGGAGCTGCAAGAATAGAAGAACACAGTGAAGCTTGCTGGGGGTGGGGGGTGGGGGGAGATGCTGAGTGTGGTTTTAAAAGTGTTGAATCTGAGGATACCTACATCACAGTGTCCAGCGGACATTTAGAGATATGAGTCTGGAGTTCGAGAAGGAATAGTTGAAGATGCAGCGCAGGGGTCTTCCCAATGGACAGAGTTGTGGACCTGAATAAGATTTCTCTGGTAGGGAGTATAATGAGAGAAAAACACGGAATGTCAAACTGAGCCATAGGTGTGCCCACATCTAGGAGGTGATGGGGTCAGGAGCGATCTGTGAAAAACCCAAGATAGTCTAATCCCAACAAGGGAAGGGGGAGAGTTTCATGTAAGAGAGGGCTGTCAACAGTGAAAAATACAACAAAATCAATTATGTGGACTGAGCACATAAATAATAAATATTTGTTGAATAGATGAATGAATGAAAGGAAGAAAGCCCTTGGGCTTGAGAATCAACTTCCTCAATCAGAATGGCCAGTGGTGCCAAGAGGACTTCAATGTTAAGTTTTACCCTGTCCCTAAAAAAACACATTTCTTCCACAAGTCATCCTGTCTACCACACAGACATCCTTCCCTGCTTCACCCATGTTTCCTCTTGTCCTCCTTCCCAGTTTCTGCAAATCAACCAACACACCTTTGGTGTTGAAGGAGACAGGAAACTCCAACTAGAGTTTCGACTTCATTAACAACTCTGCCTGTGGCTCCTCTTACATAAAGGGATATGTGGCAACTGAGTGGAAGAGGAGACTGTTCTAGCCCCGCTTGTACTACTAACTAGCTGTGTGGGTTTGGACAAGTTGTTCAACCTCTCTGGATCTGGGCTTTTTTCATAGATAGGGGGAGGTAGGTCTACTTGGACTCTAGACAAGTTTCAAAGGTGCCTTTCTGCTCTAAAGTCCACGATTTTATCATTCTCAGAAGGTCCTTGCAACAGCCTCAGAGAAGGAAGTGAGTACAAGACCCAGGGAAACGACCGTCAGACCTCTTCCCAGGGCGAAGAGCCAGGATAGGAGTGTACCGTACTAAGAAAGTGAGAAGGCGCTGCCTGGCCCTCACGAATCACCAGTGAGCAGATCCCATTCCCAAGGCTGGGAAGGATCCCAAGAATCCGAACAAACCCGAGGGCGATCCCGACCCCGCACCCCACTTCTCCTAGACTCCCAGACGTCCGAGAGGCTCTAAAAAGCCCTGCGGGGAAAATAAAGATTTCTTTCCCAGAGTCCTGCGGTGCTTTTGCAAGTCGGATTCTGGCAGACACGATCTGCAGCCCGATAATGACACACACAGTCTTTGGAAGGAGAGATTGTTCTCGCCTGGCTCGCTCTGAGTTCTGGGGACGCCTTGCCGCCAGCGCCATGCCCCGACGGGCCGGCGTCCGACCCCAGACCGCCTGCAGGGCCAGCGGTGCCCCCGCCTCGGGCCCTCTTTCCCTCCTCTGGCCCCGCTGCGGTTTGCAAACATTTCCTGCCCCCGCCCCCACCCCACCCGGAGCTTCCCAGTTGGAGCGAGTTGGGCTTGAAGCCGGGTCAGCGCTCACAGTTGCCCCAACCCGGCTCCCTCGGCCACTAGGGCTGGAGAGGAGACCCTCGCCTGGCTCAGAAGTCACCGTCGGGGAAACTCAGGCTCCTGGAACCATGGAAGGTGTCTCGTGAAGCCCAAGGCTCGGGCAAGGAGGGGACAACTGGCGGGGCGCCCGTGGCCCTGCTCCCTTTCCCGTCGTTACCTGCTCGCTTGCGGGGGTGTCCCGGGGCAGCTGGCCTCTCCCGGCGCTGTCTCCCCACGCAGTTGCCCATGCTGGCTCCTCAGCCGGGCCCCATGCACCGGAGGCGGCGGGCTAGTCCGCTGCTCCGCGCTCCTGCTCCGGACGGCGGCGTCCCGGATCAACGGCTCCCGCTGCCAGGCATCAGGCGCTCCCCGATCTGCCCCCGGGGGCGCGCTGTGCCCCAACGCCGGCTTCGCCACAAACTTTGCGGGCGAGGGGAGAGAGGGAGGTGGCCGCCTCCCCAGCACAGTCCCAGGTGGCCGGGCCAGGGGGGCCCGCGACGGTGCCGGGCCGGAGACCAGCTCTGCTGGAGGGGCGGGGAGAGGGGGCGGGCACCGCCGCGGCTACTCCCGGCTCGCTCAGGACTCCCGGCTGGGGCCGGCCCCCCGGAGTCTGTCACTCACCTGCCAAGCCCCGCCCCAGCCCGGCCCCGCTTCTGCCGCCGGCTCGCGGTGCCCGAGCCGCCGCCGCTGTCCGCTCCAGGTGCGCATGTGACTGACGGCACCGCCCCCTCGGGCCAGGCCTGATTTTCTCATTGGCTTTCCCCAGGGTGCGTACCGCCCCTCGGCCCCACCCAGCCAGGTGCCCGCCCCGCCGCCCGTCTCCTGGGTAGCAGGGCCGGGAATTATTCGCCCTGAATGGCCCCCGGCTGCGTGCCCAGCATCTATCTCCCCCCGAGCCTCCGCCTCGACTCTAGGCCCCGCCCCTCGGGGGAGGGACCATGCCATCCTTCCCTAGAAATGCCTGGCCTGGAGCCGGTAGGCACGTGACCTAGGGTACGCCCTACTCCCTTAGCCTCCGCCAGGCGATTGGCTCAGGAGGCGCATGCGCGGAGGGATCTTTTCCTGTGCCACCGCCCACTTCCCCCTCCCACAGTCTCTAGTTCGCGTCATGGCCGCCGCCGCCGCCGAGCTGGAGGCGGTGGCGCCCGCGGGCGCCCTGTGGGGCCTCGTGCACGACTTCGTCATGGGTCAGCAGGAGGGCCCCGCTGATCAAGTGGCTGCAGGTACGGCAGACTACGCGGCGCGGCTTCTGCAAGGGGGCCGATAGGAGGGAGCGGCCTCAGCATAAGCACGGGGCGAGACGGGAGAGCGGGACAGCGGTGACTTTGAGAGATTGGTCTCGGGCAGTTTGTGAGCACCGCGTGCTTAAGAGCCGTAACTAACAGAGTCACTTACATTTTCCTTAAAGCGCATTACGCCCCTCATCTTTGTAATATAGCCACTCAGCGCCGGCCCGGGCTTAGAGAGTCCATACCATTTCACAGGTGAGGAAACCGGCCTAGCGAGAGCTAGAAACTTGCAGATCAAGCGGGTAGGGGGGCTGGGACTCGGACCCAAGTCCTCCGGTTCAGAATCTGGTGCTCATACCGCGAAAGCACGTTGATTCTGGGAGGTTGACGTTGACAAGAAACATTCAGAAGCATCAGCTCCAGTCGCGCGGCATGTTGGGAGTAGCGGGGCAGCCTGCTCCCTGACTGGCTGGCTGGCTGTATGTGACTGGGTGGAGAGAAGCTAGTCTGGAGGGAGTTTGAGATGTTCTGCGTGTCCTCCTTAACACTTGCCCTCCGTTCTTGCCCTCCGTTTCTTAGTAAAGTTCTTGATTAATTTGCTTCATGACTTTTTTATGTGGTGTTTGTTTTTATCATTTCCCCAGATTTCCAGTTTCCTACTTTTGACCAGTTAAGCAAGCGATCTCTTAGTTCTGACAGCTTATATAAGATTTGAATGGAACTAATTCCAGATTTCTTTGGAGTTCTGAGACTTCACTCTTTTAGAAAAAAATAAATCTTAAAAATTATTGAATGTTAGGAGGCCTTCAGATCTCGAGTTAAATAATAAAATACAAAGTAATCTCGTGAATACAGATGAGTTTTTGTCTAATTTTGAAAAATTTGCATCCTTAAGGAAAAGTAAAGGATGCATTTATCTTGAAAATTGAACATATTAATTTAGAATATGTGATAAATGAATATCAAGTATAATTCTTTGGTCCTTAGCAATTCCACTTTTATTCAATCATTGTACCATTATTGAACACATATTATTCTCCAAACAGATGCAAAGAAATATAAATATGAACTAGACTAGATATGTACCTGCCACATGTAGTGTGGTAGGAGAGAAAGCCATGCAAAGAGATAGTATACCACACCATGATAGCATCAAGGAGCAAATGCCTGATGCTGGCATTTAACTAAGCTTAACTGCTTACAGTTTTATGAAGTACAGTGTGTTATTAGTACTTACAATTAATAAGTACAGTGTGTTACCAATGGTGTTTTATTATGAAAAATTTAAAACATACAGCAAAGTCTAAAGAATTTTATAAGAAATCACCATCTAGATTCTACCAGTAACTTTTTAATATAACTTGCTTTATCACATGTCTATCCATCCATTTAAATTGCAGATATCAGTACACTTCCCTAAGTACTTTGGTAGGCATATTATTAACTAGTTTTTTTAAAGTTTATTTTGCTGTAAAATTTATATCCAATGAAGTGTACAAATCCTAAGTGTATGTTCACTGACTTTGAAAAATGCATGTATCTATCCCCTACCAAGATAAAGAATATTGCTACATCAGTGTTATTTGTAACTATTCTTACACATTTATATATTATGAACACAATAATTTTGGATTTTTCAAATTCAGAACACTCAAGAAGACAAACAAGGATGCCCAATTTCTTACAAATATCCTTGTAAAATTTATATTTTAATGCCTGGGGAAAAAAAGGCCTAAACTGTTGTCTAGTTTAAATTTAACTCAATTCAGGGCTGTAACACCAACCCTTTTGTAATTAACCCTCCTGACTAAGAAAGGAGGTTGATAGTAACAGATAAGTAACAGAGGGGTAGTAACAAGATTGAAAATGTTTGGTGGGGTTGTATTATGCCTAACCTTGGATTCCAGGTGGAGGGATTTGAAAGACCTGTTGTAGGTAATAGCAGTCATTGTAGATTCTTAAGCAAGGAGGTCACATAATGAAAGCAAATTTGAGGAGTAAATTGGTATTCACAATCTTAGATCATAGCCCTAGTTAGGGCTGTTGAAGTACGACAGTGTTTTGAAGCATCCCTAGAATAAGATGTGCTTTCTAATCCTCCATCCTAAATAAAACTTTGTTAGTGCTGAAGAGACCACTATCTATTCAGCTACTCACAGCAGCAGCCTCCTACAAATTGTAAATACAAAGGCAGCTACCACCAACTTTATTTTGTACCTGGATTCCGGATGAAAGTGTCATATACACAGGTACAAATGGTGGAAGAGAAATGACCTGGCAGTCTAAGGGTTAAAACCACACATTCTAAGGCTGCTACTACCTAGCTCCAACCTTTACTCACTGCTCCCCTCCTGGACCTTTAGTTCCAGGTAGCCACCTTGATTTGCTATTCCCTGAGTGCTTTCCTTCCCTAGCTCTGTCTTATCAAAGGTAAATGTAGGGTTCCAGGCGCAGTTTGAGTGCTCACTGCCTGCCCAAATGTTTCCTGATTATTCCAGGCAGACATCATCTCACACTTCAGAATCTTTTTGGTACTTATTTCTTAACCACTCATATACTTAACTAGCAAACTTGTTTAGTAGCCATTTCTGTACACAAATCCACATCCTACCCACCTATTCCTACCACCAGAGTCTCCTCGAGAAAAGCATAACTAGATACGCAGTAAAAAAACTACCTAAGTGGGGGAGGCCGGGATGGCTCAGTGGGTTGAGCGCTCGCTTTGCAGCCCCAGGGACCGAGGATCGAGTCCCAGCTCTGGCCTGTGCGGACCCACATGCTGAAGTGGGGAGTGCCCCCAGTTCGGTTCTCACCGGCCCCGGCCCACCTGTGGAATGAAACTATGTAGAAAAACCAATGATGTACAACTGTGGAGACTGTTCGGGGCCCTCCCCCTTCTCTCTGTCTCTGTATCTCTCTCTCTCTCTCTCTCTGTCAAAAACAATAAAATAAGTCTTTAAAACTTTTTAAAAACAAACAAAAAAACTTACCTAAGTGAATGAAAATGAGAATAGAATTTGAGGCTGAACTAGTTATAGGGCTTGCAGAAGGGGGAGGACTCTAAGATGACCCCAAGTTTTTGAGCCTGAGAATAAGCAAAAGAGAAGTACTTTCTCCAAAAGTGGAGGTTGGGAAGGGAACAGGTTTTGAAGAGTGATTTTTGAACATGTTGAAATCACAGGAGATGGATATAAATTATCTTCCTCTTAGTTAACTTGGATTTTTCTTCATTTCAGTCTTTATTATATTGTATTGTACCACATTTGTGATTCCCTGAGGAGGCCACTATTCCTAAATTCAAAAGATTGTTACAGGACAGTAAAATAATAGTTCTGAGAAATGTTCGTAGCATCCTCAGCAGAAAGGATATTTGGAGAGCTTAATTGAAACTGAGTCCTGATTGGGATTTTTCTTTCTCCTGCTCCTTCACCTCCTCTCCTTTCCCCTCCTTGGCTGCTACTCCAGATTCTTAAGAGGCTACAACTCTATCAGACAGAAGTCTGATTGTGCCTTCTATGTGAGTCTCATATAAATACATCTTTGATGACTCCTCAGTGCTCCACACAAACTGGTGCCCTGCTGAGGAGAGTGTGGGTAGTTAGGAGGTGCTAGTAGGTCTTATTTTTCCTTAATGCCAGTGAGACTGCCCTTAAGAAAATTAACTCTTTATTAGCTTCTTTCATCCCAGGAGTTCAAGTACATAATTAACAGTACTTCCAAATATTCATGTATTTTTTATTTGGGAGCATTTAGTATTAAGAGAATGACTCAAAGTTAGTGAAGGATGGCCCCAGGAATTTTACTGTTTTCTTATAAACTCAGCATGTTTATATTACTATGGTAACACTGAAATTGTTACACTGATTGTTTTAGTTGTCTTTCTGTTCCAACAGACTGGGCTCCTTAATGCTCCCTGTCTATATATCTCCAGCCTCTAACACAGTACTTGATTTATATTAGGTATTCAGTAAGTGTTGAATGAATAAATAAAAACAAATGCAACATGACAGTTTTTTAAAAGATTTACAGAGGAAACACAGAAGAAGGATTAATTCTGTTTTTGTAATCAAGGAAGGTTTCACAAGAGTTGACATTTGAGCTGAGTCTTGGAAGAGTTTAAATTCCTCAGATTGACAAGGGTGAAAGGAGGCATTCCAAACCTAGGGAATATTTACAGGATCAAGGATATGGAAGAACTTGACATGTTGCAATTTCATGTGACCAAATGATAAAGTCATGAGACAAGGTGAAGCTAGAGTGGATTTGGGGTCTGAATTGTGAAAGATATCAAGCCCTAAGGAGTCAAGTCTTAGGCAATAAGGGGCATTTGGAGATTGGTGGGCAGGAATGTAATTGTGCATTTTAGGAAGTTAATTCTGGATAGAATATGGATGGATTGGAAGCCTTTTTTTTTTTTTTTAAAGATTTTATTTTATTGTTTTGAGAGAAGAGGAGAAAGAAGTGGGGAGGGCCCAGAGCAGTCTCCATAGTTGTACATCATTAATTGTGGCATAGTTTCATTCCACACAGGTGGAGGGGGGGCTGTGCGGGGCAGAACAGAACTGGGGGCCTCCCGCATGGGAGGCAAGAACCTTCACTGCTATCCAGTGGTTACAGTTTTGCTGCAATTCAGCGTATGGGTTTGCACAGGCCACGGCTGGGATTCAATCCCCAGACCTCGTGGTTGCCAGGCAAGCACTCAACTTGCTGAGCTATCCCTGCATCCCAAGCTTTTTTTTTTTTTTTTTAGGTATAATTTTCACTTTAACCACTTTAAGTGTACATTAATTGGCTTTTAGTATATTCACAGTGTTTCTTGCCATCATTACAACTACTGTATCTAAAAACTCCAGAATAGTTTCATCAATTGTGGAGGGCTGTTTTGAAATCTGGTGCTATATAGCCTTGGTCCTAGGGATGAAAAGGAAGAATCATATTCGAAAGACATTTCTAAGGTAGACTCAACAGAACTAGAATAAGGTGTTAAATTTAGCCACCTTTGTTGAACGCATCCTCAAAAATGCTGTTTTTGCTTTTGTTTTTTGGCACCTTATTCACCTTTTTTTTTTTCTCTTATTTACTATTGTGTGGTAACTATAAAGCTAATATAAGCAATATCTTTGTTTTTCCTAATTTTGTATTTCTTTTATTCTTCACTTTTTATGTTTGTGCGGCATTAATGCAAGGTGAGATCCTTGTGAAAGATGTGAAGATTAAAGGGCTGTGCCAGGAGAGTTCACCCATATACTGGGATTCAAGGAATCACAATCACATGCAAATGGATGTTTCTTTGTAATGATAAAGCAGCTAATTTCATAATGATGAATACTGAGTGCTGAAGAAGTCTTTTTCATTTATAAAATTTGAGGCAACCTGTAGGAGTGAAGATTGACTGGTAGGGGGCATGAGGGAACTTTCTCAGATTATGGAAATATTCTGTATCTTAATTGGGATGTTGGTTACTCAAGGTATACTTTTGTTAAAACTTACCAATATGGGGAAGTTGGGATGGCTCAGTGGGTTAAGCGCTAGCTTTGAAGCCCTGGGGACTGAGGATCAAGTCCCGGCCCCGGCCCATGCGGACCCATATGCTGAACTGGGGTGTGCCCCCAGTTCAGTTCTTGCCAGGGCCTATGTGGGAGCCCCTGGCCCAGTTCCTGCCCTGCGCAGCCCCGAGCCCACCTGTGGAGTGAAACCATATGGAAAACTAATGCTGTCAACTATGGAGACTGCTCTGGGCCCTCCCCCTTCTCTCTGTCTCTCTCTGTCTCTCTGTCAAAAATCAATAAAATAAATCTTAAAAAAAACCAACTTACCAATAATCAAATATCTGTGTATTTCACTGTGTAAATTATACCTAAATTCTTTAGAAAATGAGAAAATTAGAGGCAACTGAGTGGGGCCTATTAGGCAGGTCTTTGTCTTACAGCACTGAGATATTTCCAAAGATAGACCCTAGCCCAGCATCCACAGAAGACTTTGATGGTGGTGTTACAGAATGATTCGGTTCAGTGATATTCTTTGCTTGTGACAGTTATTAGTCCCCTAAGCTTCCTATGTACAGTTGCTAACTCCTCCTGTGGTCGCTACTAATAGTTTTTAGATGGATTTTTCAGTAGAGTTTCCTGAACTGTAGCCAGGAGGTTCCAAAAAAAGTACAGTTTCCTGTCCTCTAAAATAGTGCAATACTCTTATGGCTTTTAACCCAGAAATGAATATCTCTCTTCTCTTGTTCCCATTAAGGAGTGGGGTATAGAACCCAAATATCACTTCCTTGGTTTGTCCTGTTAATCTGACTGCTGCCCCTTCCCCCACCCTATAGCTTGCATTTTTCCCTTTGCTTTCTCAGGAGCAGGGGCAGCAGCTGGCCTTCCACGTCCTGGCATGAGTAGAGCTAAGAAAGTGCCTGATGTCAGGGATACTGGGATGTCTCAGCAAGTTGAGCATTTGTCCTGCAGCCCTGGGGTCTGAGGATTGTGCCCTGGCCCACGTAGACCCATATGCTGAACTGGGGTGTGGCCCCCAGTTCGGTTCTCTCTGAGGCGAGCTTCCCATGTAGGAGGCATCCCAGTTCAGCCCCCAGCTCTTGGAGCATGCCTTCCATGTGGGAGGCCCCCCAGTTCCTGCCCTGCAAAGTCCTCTGCCCACCTGTGTATAATGAAACTATGTTGAAAACCTGATGACATACAGCTGTGGAGCCTGCTCTGGGCCCTCCCCCTTCTCTCTGTCTCTGTCTCTATCTCTCTGTGTCAAAAACAATAAAATAAATCTTTAAAAAAAATAAGTCATATAATCACATGGTACAACATTCAAAAGATGCAAAAGGATACATACCCTGTGTCCCCGAAAATAAGACAGTGTCTTATATTAATTAATTTTTGCTCCCAAAGATGTGCTAGGTCTTATTTTCGGGGGAATGCCTTATATATATTTCAGCGAGAGGCAAAACTGTAAGTAGGTCTTATTTTCAGGGGATGTCTTACTTTTGGGGAAACACGGTAGTAAGAATTCTCCCTTCCATCCCAAAATGGAATGCAGACTGACAAGCGAATCTACGTGAAGTGAATCAAGTGAAGTTTATGACATAACTTCACTTAAGGGGGTGTGAGAGGCAAGCTGATCCAAGCGACTTTGAAAAACAGTATTTTGTCTGGAAACTAATAAGGCTTAAGATAAACCTATACATAAATACTACACTCTGCTTATAAATTTGTTTCTCACAGATTTTGATAATTCTGAAAGTAATTTATAGCTTTACTAGGGTTGAAAAAATAATGGTAGATAACGAGAACCAGATTTCTCACTGTCAGTGAAATGAACCTTGTGGTACTTTAATATGATCTTATGTTTAGTTTAATATATATTGGAAAGATAAAGAAATAATGATATGTTTGTATAGGTGGGTTAGAATATACACATACATTTCCCAGCTCTTTTTGCTAAGGAGAGGCTAGAAGCAGTGACACTCCAATAGCAATGAGCACAGCCACACCCCAATCCTTGGCTTCTGGTACCATTCTCCAATCAAAGGAACCAGGGCTTCTTGGAGAAAAGGCTGATTGTAGGTCTGAACAGGGAAATTACAAGATGAGCCTGTAGTACAGTACATCCTCAATGTCATCAATAAGTTGGGCAATTTTAAGTGAAACAACTTACGAAGAAACCAGTTTACATTACAAGGAAAAGACTCTTGAGTGAAATGACATTATTTGGGGAAGCCAAGATGGCTCAGCAGATCGAGTACTCGCTTTGCTGCCCCAGGATCTGAGGATCGAATCCCGGTCTCTCTGGGTGAGCTTCCATGTGAGAGGCATCGCACTAGCTTGCGGGGGCATGCCTCCCATATGGGGGTCCCCTGGCCCAGTTCCCACCCTGTGGGGTCCCCTGCCCACCTGTGTGGAATGAAACTATGTCAAAAATTAATGACATACAACTGTGGAGACTGCTCTGGGCCCTCCCCCTTCTCTCTGTCTCTGTCAAAAACGATAAAATAAAAAAATAATAATAAATGGCATTATTTGATAACCTGCTGAATTTGTAATGCCAAAAAAGTAAGAAAGAGCTTAAAAATTTTATAGTGCATGTCAAAGGGACACAGAAGCCAACCTAATAAAGAAAGCTCCCGTTGGCTAAAGATAGAACGATTTGAACAATAAAATAACCTAGTAATGGATTATGAGTCTATGCTAATATAAAAGTACCAAATAAATAAAGAGAAGGAAAGATGACTCTTTCTTACAGAATAATTCCAAAATAATATAGATATATAGATGTTTCTCCTTCTAGGAAAAAGGAGCTTCCCTTCCTCCTCCCCTTCCACCTTGAGTGTGGGCTGGACTTAGTGACTCCCTTTCAAAGGAAAGGGGAGAATAGTAAATGTACTAGTGTAGTGCAGAGACCTGGCTGACACTACCTTAACCGAGTGGTCAGACTTAAAATCACCATTGATTAGTCATGTTGATTCCTTGTACCTGTGATATGAATTCACTTCTGTGCTATTCTTCCCAAAATCCATCACCCCAGTCTCAACATGAGGAAAACATCAAACAAACCCAATTGAGGGATATTCTGTAACGTACTTTAAAATATCAAGGTCATGAAAAACAAGGAAGACTTAGAAACTTTCACAGACCAGAGGAGCTAAAGATTTATGATGGCTAATTGCAGTGTGGTATCCTCAGTTGGATCCTGGAACAGAAAAATGACATAGTGAAAAAACAGGTGAAACCAAAAGACAGTCCAGAGTTTAATTATAATACTAGTAATATATCAATGCTAATTTCTCTTAGTTTTGACAAATGTACCATGTAAGATGGTAACATTCAGGGAAATTGGGTGAGGGGGTATACAGGAACTCTCTGCACTATCTTTACAACTTTTCTTTAAATCTAAAATTTTCTAAAATAAAACATTTATTTAAAAAAAGTCTACCTCTCAACTCCCTAGCTATCCGGTATCTCTCTCTAGAAATAAACAATATTACTAGTTCCTTTTATTTTCCAGAGATATACAACGTGTGATCGAAAAATGTGGTGAATGTTTAAATAAAATTATTAGAGTAAAAGACACATTGCCATTAATCCCCCTCAAAATACTCCGCCTCACTTCAAACACACCCCATCATTCTTGCCGCTTTCTGAAGCAGTTCTGGAAGTCCTTTTAGGTGAGTGTCTGAGAACTGGGCAGTTTCATCTTTCATCTTGACAGTGCTCTGGCAATTTGTGTCAGGTAAAAACATTATGGTGTGTCCTCATCTACCTTATTCACCGGATCTGGCACCGTGCAACTTCTGGCTCTTCCCCAAAGTCAAAATGATCATGAAGGTAAAAGTTTTGAATCAATTCAAGACATTGTGGCAGCCACAACAATGCAACTAAAGACACTCACAAAAGAGGACTTCAGAACTGTTTCAAAAAGTGGCAAGAACAATGGGATATCTGTGTTCAAAGCAAGGGAGAGCATTTTGAGGGGGAATTAATGTCTTTTACTATAATAATTTTTTAAAGGATTTATTTTATTTGAGAAGAGATAGACAAAGACAGAAGAGGAGAGGGCCCAGAGCAGTCTCCATAGTTGTACATCATTAGTTGTGACATAGGTTCATTCTACAACAGATGGATATGGGGCTGTATGGGGCAGGAACAAAACTGGGGTCCTCCTGCTTGGGTGGTGAGAACCTTCACCACAGGGCTTGGCAGTTAACCCAGCTGTGCTGCATTTCAGCATGTGGGTTTGCATGGGCTGGGGCCAGGATTCAATTCCCAGACCTCACAGTTGCAAGGCAAGTGTTCAACCTGTTGAGCTATCCTGGCACCCCCCTGTAATTTTTTTTATTTAAACATTAACCATATTTTTTAATCACCTCATAAATAAATATGAATAGAAGCAACCCCCTCCCTTTAGAAACAATGCTAGCATACACAGAGGAGGTCTGACAGTAAAGATTGTGAAGTCATCCTAGAAAAAGTGCAACAGACCTCATTGGTGAATATCACTATTGTCACCTTTGAAGTACTTCCCTTGGGAAGCTATGCACTGACACCTATGCCTAGTCCACCCTTCAAAGCAATTTTGGAATTCTTTCTGGAATGACCCATCAGAGCCATCATCATATTACCCTTGATGTCCTGAATGTCATCAAAATGTCTTTCTTTCAATATTTCCTTTATCTTCAAGTAAAGAAAAAAGTCATTGAGGGCCAGGCCAAGTGAGTAGGGAGGATGTTCCAATTCAGTTATTTGTTTACTGGGTAAAAACTCCCCCACAGACAATACTGTGTGAGCTGGTGCATTGTCATGATGCAAGAGCTAAGAGTTTTTGGTGAAAAGTTCATGTCATTTTTGCCTAACTTTTTCACACAACCTTTTCAGCACTTCCGAATAGTAAACTTGGTTAACTGTACAGTTGGTACAAACTAATAATGAATAATTCCTATGATATCAAAAAAGGTTAGCAGTGTTGTTTTGACTCTTGATTTGGACTGATGGACTTTGTTGGTCATGGAGAATTGGCTGACTTCCATTGTGTACTTGGATGCCTTATTTCTGAGTTGTATTGGTACACCCTGTGAGAACATGGTACAAAACATCGTCTTGCTTCTCCAAAAGGTCTTGGCAAACCTGACTCCTTTGCTTTTTGTTCCTGGGTAAGCTCCTTCAGGACCATTTTTGCACACACCTTTCTCATGCCAAGATTTTAAGTTAGGATTTTCCTGGCTGCTTCTTTATTAATGTTTACTTGGTCTGATATACTTCTCACAGTCAACCGATGACTTTGACTCACAATTCAACAAATTTTTGCAATGTTTCCATCTGCTCGTTACTGGCCACCCTGACCTCTCTTCATCTGTGGCACTTTCTGTCCCCTCAGAAAAACATTTAATCCATTTGTACACTGCCATTTTCTTCATGGAACTATCTCCATAAAATTGTACTAACATGTCCCTGATTTCATGTCCACTCTTACCAAGTTTAACAAGAAATTTAATGTTTGTTCGTTGTTCTAATTCAAGCTCTGACATTCTTGTGATGGCACAGAAAAACAACAACAATAATGTACACCACAACAATAATGACACTGCCACATATTGACACGAACACAACTGTGAGACACTGATATACCAAGGTTATGAAACCTTACCGAGTTGTTTGTACAGTGCTATCAATGTAAGCGCAAGGTGGCAAGTTTGCAAACTTAATTTCAGGGCTCATATGTGAAAGTTCTTGATTTCATAATATTAATTTTCTACATAGCCACCCTCTAATGAATTATTATTATTATTATTATTTTTAATATTTATTGATTTTTGACAGAGAGAAACAGAGACAGAGAGAGACAGAGAGAAGGGGGAGGGCCTAGAGCAGTCTCCATAGTTAACATTAGTTTTTCCATATAGTTTCACTCCACAGGTGGGCACAGGGCTGCTCAGGGCAGGAACTGGGCTGGTAGCCTCCCACATACGTCCCGGCAAGAACTGAACTGGGGGCACACCCTAGTTCAGCATGTGGGTCTGCATGGGCCGGGCCAGGATTTGATCCTCGGTCCCCGGGGCTTCAAAGCGAGTGCTCAACCCTCTGAGCCATCCCAGCTTTCCCATGAATTATTTTATTTGTAAAATTTGTTTAGCTTTTCTCTTGGATTTTCTAGATATATAATCATGTATGTTACATGTACAGTCTACAAGTGATATATTTTTCATTTCTTACACTTGAAGCTGCGTATTCACTGTATGGTAATGTTTCCCATTTAAGAGGGGCTCTTGGCAAGTATAGTGGACCCTATGGTGGTGCAAACTTTAGGGTAGGCAGAAAACATTGCTAATTAGAGCCATTTAACCCTGAGATGGGGTTTTGTTATTATTTTTTCATATTTCTTTCTTTTGTTTCCTCTAGATGTGAAATCTGGCAGCTATACAGTGTTACAAGTGGTGGAAGCCCTTGGGTAAGAGTCTCTGCTGCAGAATGCCCAGCCCAGCCTGTGCACTCTCAGAAAGTTATTTTGTACACTGCTGTTTTCCTGGAGCTAATTGGTCCTGAATTTCTCCCACTGTGGCCTAACACCTCTCCTCCCCGCAATCAGAACCTCAAGCTAAGCCTGTATTTCTCTTAATAAAAGTTTCATGCCACCTAAGTCTCCTAAGGAAGTGTTGGAAGCACACAGTCTGTGGCCACATCAGCCCCTGAATCAGCCCACAGGTTTGGGGTGAGGTAGGTGGTTGAAGGCCATCAGCTGTTTAATTGGAGCTGGGGTTCATCCTGTATTTCAGACCCAGCCACCCCCAAGGGAGTCTAGTCAGCTTGCATCTGACTCAGAACTGCTGTGGCCCTGTCTGAGGAGATGCCAGGAAGCTGACCTTGCACTAGATCCTCACTATAGGAAAAGACTTGGGGAAACAGCTGGACTGTCCTTGTGACCAGATAATCCAAGCACCAGAAGAAGTATGTGCTTGTAGTCTAATCCCTGTTTTCCTCATATTTCATACTTAATAGACCATTTAAATTGACAGGTCTGAGCAAAGGTGAACAATGATGGCCAGCATGTCTTCTAAAACAAAAGTAGAAAAATTTGTGGGGGGCGTAGGTCACTATTGTGCATTTCTCCCACATACGTAACCATCTGGCCTTCCTACTCATGTTATTCTGGGCTTGGTCCATTTTTTTTAAAATAACACCTTTATTGAGATATAATTCATATATATAAGTTCACCATTTTAACACATGTATTCCCAGATTTGTACAACCCTTACCACAATCAATTTTAAAACATCTTCATTATCCCCAAAGGAAACCCCATGCCCATTAACAGTCACTTCTCATTCCCTCTTCTTTCCAGTCCCTGGCAACCACTAATCTATTTTCTGTCTCTCTGGATTTGCCTATTCTGAACATTTCATATATAAATGGAATTATACCATAATGGCCTTTTGTGTCTGGTTTCTTTCACATAGCATAATACTTTCAGAGTTTATCTCTGTTGTAGCATGTATCAATATTTCATTTCTTTTTTTAAAGATTTATTTATTGTTTTTGACAGAGAGAGAGAGATACAGTCAGAGACAGAGAGAAGGAAGAGGGCCCAGAACAGTCTCCATAGTTGCACATCATCGGTTTTTCCACATAGTTTCATTCCACAGGTGGGAGCGGGGGCTGCACAGGGCAGGAACTGGGCCGGGGTCTTGCCCTGGTGAGAACTGAACTGGGGGCACTCCCCAGTTCAGCATATGGGTCTGCACAAGCCGGGGCCAGGATTCGATCCTTGGTCCCCGGGGCTGCAAAGTGAGCGCCTAACCCACTGAGCCATCCCGGCTTCCCAATATCTCATTTCTTGCTGAATAATATTTCATTGTATGGATATACCACATTTTATTTAACCATTTGTCAGTTGATGGATATTTGGCTTGTTTATACATTTTCGCTATTCTGAATAATGCTGCTATGAGCCTTTGAGTGCCTTAGTCCATTTTTAAATGCGCTTTTCCACTCTGAGCAGGGACCTTTGTACAAGTTCCTATCCTAGGGATTCTGTCAAGAGTGATCTTAGGGGAAGCCGGGATGGCTCAGTGGGTTAAGCGCTCACCTTGCAGCGCTGGGGACCGAGGATTGAATCCCGGCCCCGGACCGTGCGGAACCATGTGCTGAACTGGGAGCTCCCCCAGTTCAGTTCTCTCTCTGTCTCTGTCTCTGTATCTCTCTCTCTGTCTAAATAAATAAATAAATAAATATTTTTTTAAAAAAAGAGTGATCTTATTTTTGCCACTTTACCCCTAATTACAGATACCCTTATCCTTGAGGTTTCAATCCCAATATCCTGGCCAGCTCTCCTTCAGAAATCTTCTGCTTCCTACATTTACTGTCTTACAGTCCTTCCAGTAGTTTTAATGTAATCTCTGTAGAGCTATTTTGACTATAAATCACCTCTTTGTTGCTTCAGTCCAGGGCCTCCCATATCAATAATCCTAAATAGTTAAAGCCTTTCTTCTGGCCATCATTTGTAAACTTCCAGTTATAAAGACTTTCCCCTAAGACCTTGGTGTATGCTATTAGCATTTTTTCTTTAGCAGTAATATATTTATTCTCCTCCTGTTTTGGTAGAAGCTGCAGCTGCCAATCAATCATCTCTTAAGGCCTGTGGGTAGCTGCTCAGCTCTATTTCAGAGAAATGTCACCATTGTACCACTGGAGAGACAGAGTAAGCCCAGTGCCCAGTCAGTGCCTGGAGAGGGCCACTTCTGTTGGTTGTGGTGCCATTTCTGTCTCTAATGATACACAGTAAATCTGGAGATTAGCTCTTTATGCTCTGGCCTTACTGTCATCTATAATAATAAACAACATCAGAACACCTTCCTGAGCTGGTTTCTATGCCTAGGGGTTAGTGTAACTAATTGAAAAATATTTATTCCTTTGAAAGTTTGAACTGGGTAATGTCAGACTAATCTCTATCCTACTTTCTTTCAGGTCCTCTTTAGAGAATCCAGAACCCCGAACTCGGGCACGAGGCATCCAGCTTTTATCACAGGTGCTACTTCAGTGTCACTCCTTGCTCCTGGAGAAGGAAGGTACTTGCATTACTAGTAGGAGCATCTCCTTGGATTGCTGAGCCAAGAACTTTCTTGTCTATGCAAGCCAACTTCACAGAGGCAGGGAGGGAGGGCATGAGGTATCTGTGAACTATTAACTCAAGGTCTTCATTCCTCACTGATATATGTGGCAGAGATGATAAGAATTGAGACAGAAGACACTTGGATTTTAACTGTAGCCTTAGACAGTTTTTTCAGTGTATCCTCCCTTCTCTTTAAAATGGGCAGACGTGTTTCATAGATGGAGTGAAAAAGTAATGAAGTATCAAAGTACTTCGAAGTCCTAAGGAAAAAAACCCAACAACTTACTTCTATGGCAGGGGTAGGCAAACTACAGCCTGCTTTTATAAATAAAATTTTACTAGCATATAGTTGTGCCCATTTATTTACCTATTTTTTAATACTGTTTTTATATAGCAGTCAGCTGAGTTGAGAAGAGTTGAGTTGTTGTGACAGATGCTGTATCCTGTGATCCTAAAATATTTATTATCTGGCTCTTTGAGAAAGTTTGCCAGACCCACTTCTATAGAATGGCAGTTGTGGGGTTGAGAATGGGTTTGACTGTAGACCTATGATAGAATGGATAATAAAAGATGTTCACCTATTTTGTCCACTGATCAGGTCACTCTCAAATGGGAGGGCATGGTGAAATCCAAGTAGGAACAGCCCTCAGAAACTCTGGGAAGGAGCAAACCTGTTGGGCCCTCCTCCAACCTGTATGAACTAATGGCTGAATTTCTGGTTTGTGCAGTGGTACACCTGATCCTATTCTATGAGAACCGGCTGAAGGACCATCATCTTGTGATTCCATCTGTCCTGCAGGGTTTAAGGGCACTTGTGAGTTCTCCCTTTTTTTCATTATATATTGTAGGAGCCCTTTTCCAGTGAATTATCTCTTTGCCCTTTGGGGGTGAGACTTCAAGTGCTGAGGAGCAGATATTCAAAGGTGGGACTAAGCTAGAGTCAGCCAGCTCCACTTGTGTTTTTAGCCTAGAAAGTAAAAATTTCCTTTGGGGACTAGACTTTAGTTCCAACTGGAAAGAGCTGCAGAGAACTAATCAGATTAAGCAAAGGGACCATGTTTCTCACTTTAGCTATTCTTGCAGAACCTGGATGTTGTGGTTCCCACTGTAGCTAATTAGGCCTGTTTTAGAGCTATGTCTTGAAGGCCATGCTAGAATCCCCTTGGTACTCACATATCTCCTCTTCTCCACCAGAGCCTGTGTGTGGCACTGCCTCCAGGGCTGGCTGTCTCTGTGCTTAAAGCCATCTTCCAGGAGGTTCATGTACAGGTGAGTGATAATAGTGACTTGGTATTATCCTCTATTTCCTACCCCTTGGCAAAACTAGAATTAGATGGCAAAATTATATCACCTTCAAAGTTCTGAACTCTTTCAGATATTTGACCATGTTTACAAGCTATTCCTTGCTGCTGTACAAAGAGAGGGAGGCCTGCCATTATGTCTGATCTGTGTCTTATACCTAAAGAAAGTAAAACATACAGCAGGTTTTGGTTATTAGCCCCACTGCTGTGTTGCTGGGCTAATAGTCATATCCTTTCTCTTAGGTTCACCTCATACCAGTATAAAGAGCACTATCGGGAAGCTGGGACGCCTCAGCGGGTTGAGCGCTCACATTGCAGCCCCGGGGTCCAAGGATTAAGTCCCAGTCCCAGTCCGTGCAGACCCATATGCTGAACTGGCATGTGCTTTCCACCCCAGTTCAGTACCTGCCAGGCGAGCGTCCCATGTGGGAGGCCCCCAGTTCTGCTCCCTCCCAGGGTATATCCCTAATGTGGGAGGCCCCCGGCTCACAGGGGTGCACCTCCTATGTGGGAAGCCCCCTGCCTGGTTGCTGCGCTGTGCAGCCCCGCGCCCACCTGTGGAATGAAACTATATTGAAAACTAATGACGTATGGCTGTGGAGACTACTCTGGGCCCTCCCCCTTCTCGGTCTCTCTCTCTCTCTCTGTGTCTCTCTGTCGAGAGAAGGTGAGAGAGAAGTGGGAGGGCCCAGATCAGTCTCCATAGTTGTACATCATTACTTGTGACATGGTTTCATTCCACACAGGTGGATGTGGGGCTGCTCAGAGCGGGAACCAAAGTGGGGGGCCTCTTGCACGAGAAGTAAGAACCTTCACCACTGAGCCATACTGGCAGTCATCAGTTGTGCCACAGTTCAGCACATGGGTTTGCATGGGTCAGGGCCAAGAATCGGACCCCAGACCTCATGACAGTGAGACAAGTGCTCAACCACAGAGCTACCCTGGCATCCCCTGAGCACTTTCTTTACTTACTTAACTTCTTGTCTCTCCCACCCCCAAGTCCCTGCCACAGGTGGACCGACACATAGTCTACAATATCATCACCAACTTCATGCGAACCCGGGAAGAAGGTAAAAGGGGGGCTCTCTGAGAAATCTGAAAAGCAAACACATCTTTTATTTTTCCCCAATACCGAGAGTCATTTTAGCCTGGGAGTTAGGTAGAAGAGCCAGTACTCTGAGAGACAATGATAACGGGAACCTGGGGATCCACTCACTCCCAGTAAAGTAAAGGAAGGGTAGAATTTGGACTGATGTTTTAAATTCCTACCTCTATAACAATTATATATTGTTGCATGTCTCTTCTTCACCAAGTACTTCCTTGGAATAGGAAAACAAAAACTGTCCTCTTAGGGAGGCAGGAAAGGGGAGGCAGTGAAGTAGAGGGAGAACACAGGCAAGAAGAAAATTCAGCTTCCTGTTCCACGGAACAGCAGTGACCTTGTTCTCTCCTCCCCAGAGCTGAAGGGCCTAGGAGCTGATTTCACCTTTGGCTTCATTCAGGTAATGGATGGGGAAAAGGATCCCCGTAATCTTCTGGTGGCCTTCCGCATCGTCCATGACCTCATCTCCAGGGAGTATAGCCTGGGTATGTCCTTGTAGCCTTGAATTAGCTGGTTGAGGCTTGTCAGATGAGTGAAGCTTATAAGTCAATGTCATTCTTTCTCTGTTGCCTTAGGACCCTTTGTGGAGGAGCTGTTTGAAGTGACATCCTGTTATTTCCCTATTGATTTTACCCCTGTAAGTAGCATCTTTCATTCATTCATTCATTCATTCATTCATTCAAATATTCATTGAATGCCTGCTATCTGCCAGGCTGATTTCTAGGCACTGAGGGTACAGCAGTGAACAAAAGAGATAATTCCTACCCTCAGGAAGTTCCTTTTCAGTAAACTGAGAAGTGGAGAAACATTTGCCATCAGAGGAAGGATTCAATTCAGCAGATATTTTGAGGGCTCCTTAAGCTTCTGACCAGTGTACTTAGTGCTGAGGACTACAGGATTATAAAACATGGTTTCTGCCCTTAGAGATTGAAACTTAAATGTTTCAGTAAGAGATTATGGACTCAAATGAGTGCTGTTAATAGTTTTTCAGAGAAAACAGAATTTAGCATGAGCTAGAATAGGCAGAAACCAACTTCATAGATAAGATAGGATTTCACTTGGTTTCTAAAGAATGTGAAGGATATGATCTGAAATTCTGAGGGGGCATCTCAGGCAATAGAAATAAACTGACAAGACCAACAAGACACATTGAGCACAGTTGTACTAGAGATGTTTTCTCTGACCCCCTTAGACCTTCCTCCCACTCAGCATCTTAATTTCACTTAATTAGTGGTTTGGAAGAAATAAAAGGAATTCTATCACAGCACTCCAAACAAGACCTGAATATTGACTCTCACTGCCTTTAAAGTTACACAGCCATCTTTGCCATCGGAAATTTCTTACCGGCTTATTGCACTTGACATCATGTTGCTCGGTACCACCTCACTCCTGAAATTCTTTTCATCTCTTTTGTGATCAGTATCACTATTTCTAACTCAAACTAATACCTTTGAAATCTTGAAAGCTCTTGGTTAGGCTACCAGGTTTCTCTGGTTTTGCTTTGTTTGATTTTGTTTTTTTTTGTTTTGTTTTGTTTTTATCTTTTCACATTTATAGAGAGAAATTATCTTTTTGTCTTCAGTACATAGTTATTTCTATTTTACTTTTTGACAGATAGAGAGAGAGACAGAGACAGTTAGAGAACCAAACTGTGGGAACTCCCCAGTTCAGCACGTGGGTCCTGCCTGGGCCGGAGCCGGGATTCGATCCTCGGTCCTCGTGGCCTCAACGCGAGCGCTCAACCCGCTGAGCCGTCCCGGCTTTCCCCTGATTTTGTTTTGAGAAGATAATATATTCATATGATTCAAAATCCAGAAGGTACAAAAGGATGAAAAAAATCTACCTGTCATCAAGTTTCTTTCTCCATTATCAACCAGCTTTACCTATTATGTCTGTCTCACAGGGCCTTTTTTCATTGTATATAAGCAAATGCTTTATACTCCACCCACCCCTAAAAAATGGTATTAATAGAATATAGTATATACTTTTCCCGTACTTTGCCTTTTTCACTTAACAGTCTTAGAAAAGTGTTTTATATCAATATATATCAAAAGTGTTCTATATCTTTATACTTTTTTTTTTAATTGTTTTTGATTGAGGGAGATGCAGAGACAGAGAGAAGGGGGAGGGCCCAGAACAGTCTCCATAGTTGCACATCATTGATTTTTCCATAGTTTCATTCCACAGGTGGGTGCAGGGCTGCACAGGGCAGGAACCGGGCCAGGGTCTCACCCTGGTGAGAACCGAACTGGGGGCATTCCCCAGTTCAGCATGTGGGTCCACATGGGCCAGGGCCAGGATTCGATCCTTGGTCCCTGGGGCTGCAAAGTGAGTACTTAACGCACTGAGCCATCCTGGCTTCCCCAGGTCTTTATTCTTTATGGTTTGGTAATACTCCTTTGCATGGAAATACATAAATAAGTTTGCTAGTCCTGTGTGACTAGTCCTCTGTGGGGTAATGGTTGGTAATCTTTTGCTTATAAGCAATGCTGCAATTTACATAACTTTTATATGTATCATTTCACATATATATGTATATAACAGGATTAATTCACAAAAATGGAATTGTTGGAATATTTGCATTTATAATTGGGATGCCGAAGAGTATGTTATTCATTTTTTTAATTAAATTTTTTAAAAGGTTTATTTTTATTATTTTTGACAGATACATAGAGAGACAGAGAGAGGGGGGAGGGCCCAGAGTATCTCCATAGTTGTACGTCATCAGTTTTCAACATGATTTTGGTCCACGCAGGTGGGCGGGGGCTGGGCAGAGGGGAACTGGGCTGGGGGCCTGCAGCATGGGAGGCACGCCTCCTCGAGCCATGGGCCAAACCAAGGGACAAGAGCCAAACTTGGGACATCCTGCATGGGAAGCACACCCCAGTTCAGCATATGGGTCTGCATGAGTCGTGGCCCCGATTCAGTCCTCAGTCCCCAGGGCTGCAAAGTGAGCACTTAACCTGCTGACCCATCCTGGCTTCCGCAATTAATTTTTTTTTAAGATTTATTTTATTCTTTTGACAGTAAGTAGCAGAAAAGAAGGAAGACATTTTATATTTGCACTCAGTACCGTAACATTTGGACCGTATGTTTTGGTACAGGACCCAAGCCGTCAACTATACCTACATCTCCAAGACTAAAATCTCTGTCTTACCCTCTCCAGAGAATTAAACCTCCTGATGCCGCAGTTAGTGGGGAGTTAGGAGGCCATCTAGGAGGTCAGCTTACTTCTTTAACCTCACTCCCAATTCCAAATACGCCTGGTACTGCCAGTCGCAAAACTTTGCAAGAATTGTATATAGGTGGTTATTCAGCTTTCCCGAAGCTTACTGAGGATTCTGTTTTCTTGGCTCTGCTAAGTCATTTTTTTCTTGCTCATCTGCTTTCAGCTTCTAAAATTTTATTGCTATCATCTCTTATCCTGTTCTCTTCAACTGCTAGCTTGATGTCTTAAAAAAAAAGAAAGAAAAGAAAATTCCTTAAATGTATTTTTCATGGGGCTCCTAAAGAGGAAAAGGATCATATGGTGCACATCTCCAGTCTGTCATCTTGACACAGAAACCATCAATGCATTTTATATTGCCAGAATTACAGCTTTTTATGAGTAAAAAAATAGAAGTGTCCATCAAAGCGGGGTTATGTAAATAAATTGTGGCGCAAGCACACAATGAAATAGATCAGTCACTAAAACTAATGTTCTGAAAGAATAACTCCACACCATGGAAAAATGTTCTTAATGTATTAAGTGAAAAAATAAATTACAAACCATATGTACAAAAGTATCACATTTTCTAGAAGTATGTATATTAAAGGGAAGCCATAGCTACTAATACAGTCATTATATTTATATAGATATAGTCACACAGAGAGAAGAAAGTAATGCACCAGAAAGTTTATGGTGCTTATCTGTGAGTGATGATAGATCAGATGATAGAAACTATAATCAGATAGAAAATAAATGCCTGTTGACAAAAATTCCCAAGGAACATGTAAGAGTGAGCACGTCTTCCTGCTGAAGCCTCATGTCGTATTGTTCTGTCAGATTGGGTGTGACTATCATCCTATTCTCTGGTTTGTCAGGTTGAAGCCTGTATTCAAAGTTACACAAACCCATGGCCTTTCTCCCTTTTGTAGCCACCTAATGATCCCCATGGTATCCAGAGAGAAGATCTCATCCTGAGTCTCCGAGCAGTGCTGGCATCCACACCACAATTTGCTGAGGTGGGTCTAGCCCAGGTTAGGGGATATAGCATCAGCCCATAGAAGGCTCTGAAGAAAGATCAATAAAAGCAGGCGGGAAAAGAAAAGTCCAGTATACATTTTAAAGATTTATTTTATTATTGTTTTGACAGAGATAGAGACAGAGAGAGAAGGGAGAGAGCCCAGAGCAGTCTTCATAGTTGTATGTCATCAGTTTTTGACATAGTTTCATTCCTCATAGGTGGGCAGGGGTCCACGCAGGGTGGGAACTGGGCTTGGGGCCTCCTACATGGGAGGCACACCCCTGCAAGCTGGGGGCCAAACCAGGGGACCTTCCATATGGAAAGCTTACCCTGGGAAGAACCAAACTGGGGGCCACACCCCAATTCAGCATGTGGGTCCGCACAGGCCAGGGCTGGGATTCGATCCTCAGACCCCAGGGCTGCAAAGCGAGTGCTTGACCCGCTGAGCCATTCCAGCTTCCCCAGTATTCATTTTAAAGTATGATATCCTGCAAGTGTCTTCAGGTTTGTGTAGCAAGCATTTTTAGACCTTCAAAATAGAAAACTTCGCCATTTTTTCCTTTAAAACCGTAATTCAATCCCTATCTGGTGTTATTGTTTGAAATCCTATAGATGTGCCAAGTAGCCCTTTTTTTTTTTTAGTTAATTAGGGGTCTGGCCACATCCTGGCAAGAATGTTGGCTTACAGTCACAATTCCTGACTCAAGAATAGCCTCTTGTGATGCCAGGAGAGCTCAGTGGTTGAGCACTTGCCTCGCAGTCACGAGGTCCAGGGTTCATTTCCCTGCCCTGGCCCATGTAACCCCACATGATGAACTAGTGCGGGGGTGGCGAACCTATGGCACGCGTGCCCAAAGTGGCACGCGGAACAATTATTTCGGCACGCGGAGCTATGAATACCATTTTAAAAATTATTGTTTATGCTCTTATAGACATAATAATCGATACCTCTCTCACTCGATGGGTTGGCACACGAGTCGAGCGAGTATACTCTTACTTCATAAACTTTGGCACTCAATCGCCAAATGGTTCGCCACCCCTGAACTAGTGCAACTGGTAGCCGCCGGGATGGCTCAGCAGCAGAGGTTCCCCCAGTTCGGTTCCCACCCCATGTGGCCCCACAGCCTCCTGTGTGGAATGAAACCCATGTACAAGTAATGATGTACAACTATGTAGATTCTCTGGGCCCTCCCCCCTCCTCTCTCCTCCCCTCTCCCCTCTCCCCTCTCCCTAATCCCCTCCAACAGTAAAATAAATCTTTTAAATACAAAAAAAGAATAGCTCATTGGTGTAGCACCTGCCCCTGGGGACTGGTGGCAGTAAGGACATGGTTGACCATGGTATGGCTGCATCACTACTCCTCTCAGACTTCAGTTCTTCTTTATCTCCCACAGTTCCTGCTGCCCCTACTGATTGAGAAAGTGGATTCCGAGATTCTGAGTGCCAAGCTGGATTCTCTGCAGACTCTGGTGAGTGATTTTTCTCCCTGTAGGGTCCAGCTGCCTCTAGACAAATTAGGGGTACTAAAGGAATGCAGATTATCAGAGAGCCAGGGAACAGTTACAGTGGGCCTCAAAAGAGCAGTTCCAGGATCTGGGACTGTACGTTGACCTAAAGGCCCCAGCTGCATATTGTCTTGTCCTATAGTAACTGTGTGATAGCCGAGGAAAGGCTGACCACAGCTTCATCTTGATGCTTGTTTTATCATTATTCAGGGTGAGCTACTTTTCTGTGCCCAGGGTAGAACTTAAGAAATCCTGCTGTTTTTTCTGCTGAGAGCCAGGCTACTTCAGATGCCATTATGCTGAGGTGCCTGCATATCTTAGAAATTCTGAGTGTGTAATAGCTGAGATCTGCGTTTTCCTTGGCAGAATGCTTGCTGTACTGTATACGGACAGAAGGAACTGAAGGACTTCCTCCCCAGCCTTTGGGCTTCTATCCGCAGAGAGGTGAGCATTAACTTAGATAAACTCACTACTGTTAACTCCCGAGTTGTCAGCATCAGGAAAAATAATACACGCTGTGCTTCTTCCCTCTGTTGCTATGCCTGGTTATTCAGCAAACAAGCAGTGGGGCATACTTAAGTTGAATGACAAAGAAAAGAGTACCTATGTGAGGGTTAGCTGCTTGGTGATGGCAGTTGATTACCTTTGCACAGTGCTGCCCACTTCCTGTCCTTCGTGGTAAGGAGCATAGTCATGGTGCCTGTGGCACCACGCTGAATAGAAGGGGAAAGGAAGAGACCTAGGATAGGGTATCCTGATAGCCACTGCTCAGAATTGGCATTCTGTTTCCCAGAAAGTATGTATATCAGTCCCAGGGGAACTAAGAACTTCATGAAACTACACCAGTTGAAAAGAAACTCATTTGAGGGGCTAATTTCCATTGCTGTGCCCTAAATTCTCTCTCTCTCTCTCTCTCTCTCTCTCACACACACACACACACACACACACACAAGGAAATAGGCAGTGGGTGTGTGGGGTCTCACCTGATACAGCCTCACCTTAGTAGCCATGGGATCCCTCCCTGACAGGTGTTCCAGACGGCAAGTGAGCGAGTGGAGGCCGAGGGCCTGGCGGCCCTCCACTCCCTGACTGCGTGTTTGTCTCGCTCTGTGCTGAGGGCTGATGCTGAGGACCTCCTTGACTCCTTCCTTAGCAACATTCTACAGGGTAACGGGGCCATGGCAGCCAGAAAGGGGAGTGAGCACAATAGAGAGAAATTCCTTGAGGGCCGGTGACCTTTCACGCATAACCCCACCAGGTTCAGTGATTTGGGGGCTGGAGCCCTACTTTGAATTGAAAACAGTTTCAGTGGTAAGTGCTAGAAAACTGCGCCAGGTCTCAGTCTCCAACTTTTATGGACTATTGGGGAATTAGGCAACGTTCAGCCTACTCCCAGGTCTATGATGTACTGCCTCTCCAGACTGCAGGCACCATCTGTGTGAGCCGGACATGAAGCTGGTATGGCCTAGTGCCAAACTGTTGCAGGCAGCTGCAGGTGCATCTGCCCGGGCCTGTGACCACATCACCAGCAATGTCCTGCCTTTGCTGCTGGAGCAGTTCCACAAGCACAGTCAGGTGAGGGAGTGGAATCTTGTAAGGAAATAATGGGATCCCTTGCTAGAACCCTTTTCTCACAGAGGGAGTTAAGCATTGATCTTGGGCCCAGATAGGTTTTGGGTTTTGCTCCTATTAACCGATGCTGGTTCCTGTTTACTCTTCTTCTGACACTCTTACATAAAAGAATATTTCATCCCACTTCCAAAGTAGCAGGACTGAAATCCTTTAAAACATTCTTTGACTCCAATATCCCTTAAATTTTTGCAGAGCAACCAGCGGCGGACAATTCTTGAAATGATCCTGGGTTTCTTGAAGCTGCAACAGAAATGGATCTCTGAAGACAAGGGTGAGGTCATCTTCCAGAGTACTATAACCCTATAAAGGACGGCAGGCAAAGAGTGCCGTGGAGAAGTAGTTTACAACAGTGGTGGTGGTGGTCTGAGGTTGTAGCATAACAAAACACTTAATGGATGAGACCTGTTTATTTTTCCCAGTACACTCCTGGCACCCAGGGAATTCAGTTCTTTAAATTTGCCTCAAGTTGTCTTTGCATCAGTACTGAGTCAGGGCTCCCCTCTAACCTGGACTGTCTCTTCCCAGGTGAAAGGCCCCTGAGTGGCTTCAAAGACCAACTGTGCTCACTGGTATTCATGGCCCTGACAGACCCCAGTGTCCAGCTTCAACTTGTTGGCATCCGTACACTCACAATCTTGGGTGCTCAGCCAGGTACACTTAAGAGAAAGAAAGGGGAAGCCGGGATGGCTCAGTGGGTTAAGCGCTCACTTTGTAGCCCCAGGGACTGAGGATTGAATCCCAGCCCCGGCCCGTGTGGACCCATATGCTGAACTGGGGAGTGCCCCAGTTCGTTTCTCACTGGGGTGAGAACCCTCCCAGCTCCTGTCCTGTGCAGCCCCGTGCCCACCTGTGGAGTGAAACTATGTGGAAAAACCAATGATGTGCAACCATGGAGACTGTTCTGGGCCTGCGCTCTCTCTCTCTCTCTCTCTCTCTCTCTCTCTTTCTGTCAAAAACAAAAATAAATCTTTAAAAAAAAAAAAGAGAAAGAAAAGGTAGGGTCATTAATCCCTTTCTTGTTTCTGTCTTAAGTGAAAAAGCAGTCTTAATTCCCTGGTTCACTCTACAACTCTGACTGACTTGGGGTTTCTAATGGGACTTTTGGAAGGGTTGTGGTGGCTACAGGGGAAGAAAGGTATGGTTCGTGTTCTCTTCTAATACAGATCTCCTGTCTTCTGGGGACTTGGAGTTGGCAGTGGGTCACCTATACAGACTGAGCTTCCTAGAGGATGATTCCCAGAGTTGGTAAGAATCTAAAGCAGTAAGATAGAACAAGTAGTTCTAGGGCTCTGTGCTTCTGACCCTTGGCTCCCCCTAAGGGAGGTGCTTGGCTCTGGCTGCCAAGCAGTTGGAGATGTGGGACTGTTCTTTTTTCTTGGGCATTAAGCCCTGTCCAACTAGGTACTTGAGGCTTGCTTTTCTGCAAGTTGACCTCAGGAGCCCACACTCCTAAATCTGCCTAATGGTAAGCCTAGGCAAGAGAAAGGTGGGCCAAGGCTCAGCTCACGCTCATCTGCCCTATGCCCCACAGGGTGGCAGCACTGGAAGCATCAGGAACCCTGGCCACTCTTTACCCTGTGGCCTTCAGCAGCCACCTAGTACCCAAGCTTGCTAAGGAGCTGTGCATGGGTATGTGTCTCTGGTCTGTGGCCCGCCCCTTCCCAGGGAGGCTTGGGGGCTGTCATGCTTGCCATCACACAGTGAAACCTTGTCTCCTGGATTGCTTTCAGGAGAGTTAGATTTGGCTAGAGAGGATGGGCCCACCAAATGCTCCCGGCATCTGCGCTGTCTGCAAACCTTGTCAGCTATATCAACACATCCCAGCATTGTCAAGGAGACCCTGCCTCTGCTGCTGCAGCATCTCTGCCAGATGAACAAAGGTAACTACTGGGATTGATCAGCAAGGAGCTGGGTTGAATGGGAGCTGTGGTCAGATGTGGAGTTGATGCCCCTAAGCAGTGGTGCCAGTGGTGGCCCTACAGAAGTGTCATATGGGAAATTTTTAAATAAAATACTGATGATGGGACTCACTCAGTCCATCTAAATCAATCTCTAAGTAAAGATGGGACTTTGGCAACATTAATGACTGGGAGTGATTTTAATGTGAGTCAGAATTGAAAAGCACCACTCCGGGCCAAGCTACTCAAAATATGGTTCGTCTACCAGCAGCCTGGGTGTCTGGGGGCTTATTAAAAGGGCAGAATCTTGGGCCCCACTGATCAGAGAAGTTATATTTTAATAGGCTGTCGAGGTAACTCACATGCACCCTTTAGTTCAAGCTTGTTCAACCTGCAGTCTGCATGTGGCCCAGTATAGTTTTGAATACAGTCCAACACAAATTTGTAAATTTTCTTAAAACATGAGATTTTTTTTTTTTGCAATTTTTTTTTAGCTCGTCAGCTATCATTAATTAGTGTTTTTTTATGTGTGGCCCAAGACAATTCTTCCAGTGTGACCCAGAGAAGCCAAAAGGTTGGACACTCCTGCTCTAGTTTGAGAAGCACTGCTCCGAGGCATAAGTGACAGCAGCTATTGCTACTGCAAATTTATGTATGCTCACCATGGGCCCTCACTAATTTCCTAAGCTCCTTACATTGCACTGCCCAGCACTTATGGTTGATTCAGTCAATGGTGGATGATCTGTTGTTACACAGTAAAAAGAATGTGATTCAGAGTGTGGCCCGGGTTAGATTTCAGACTTTGCACTTAACTGTGACCCTGGAAAAACCACTGGTGGTTTCATTGAGCCTCCACATCCTCTATAAAATGGGGGAAATTATCCTTTTAGGGTTATGAGAAAATGTTTGTGAATGCTTCTGCTGCAGAGCCTGGCACAGAGCAGGTCTCAGCTCCAAAATCTGAATAAATGAAAAAGAACATCCGGGGAAGCTGGGATGGCTCAGCGGGTTAAGCGCTCGATTTGAAGCCCCGCGGACCGAGGATCGAGTCCCGGCCCCAGCCCATGCAGACCCACATGCCCTGTGCAGCCCTGTGCCCACCTGTGGAGTGAAACTATATGGAACACTAATGTCAACTATGGAGACTGCTCTGGGCCCTCTCCCTTCTCTCTGTCTCTCTCTGTCTCTCTCTGTCAAAAATCAATAAAATAAATCTTTAAAAAAAAAAAAAGAACATCCAAGAGAATAAAATAACTTGCCTCTTTAATAAGACACTCTTGGGAGAAGCCAGGATGGCTCAGTGGGTTAAGTGCTTGCTTTACAGCCCTGGGGACCAAGGATCGAATCCTGGCCCCAGCCTGTGCAGACCCATATGTTGAACTGAGGTGTGCTTCCCATCTGGGAGGCCCCCAGTTCAGTTCTCGACCCCAGTTTGGCTCCTGGCTCGAGGGGCTGTGCCTTGCATGCAGGAGGCCCCCAGCCCAGTTCCCTCCCTGCGCAGCCCCTGCCCACCTGTGGAACAAAACCATGTCAAAAACTGATGACGTACAACTATGGAGTCTGCTCTGGGCCCTCCCCCTTCTGTCTCTGTCAAAAACAATAAATTAAAAGAAAGACGCTCTTGGTCACTCACCTTTGATTGTTCATTCCATCTGCTCTATCTAACATATGCTTTTAGGAAAACCTTACAAAGAACACTTTCTCACCACACAGGGGATATGGTTGCAGAACCCAGTGAAGTTATTGCTATCTGTCAGAGCCTCCAGCAGGTGGCAGAAAAATGCCAGCTGGACCCTGAGAGCTGCTGGTATTTCCATCAGACAGCTATACCTTGCCTGCTTGCCTTGGCTGTGCAGGCTTCCATGACAGGTAAATTTTCTCCATGTCACCTACTCCTTTGGATTTCAGCCTTCCACTAGTGTTAAACAGCACTGCCACCCTTGGTGTGTCACTGGTATTGCATTTTGTACCAGCAGAGGCTTATTTTGAATCCTTTGTTCCCAGAATGAGATTTCACTTCAAGCAAAGGGTGCTAACCTGACCAATGACAGGAACCAAAATCCACTAGTGTTAGTAAGGCTCAACAAGATGCACACCTTTCCCCCTTTAATTGCTATGTAACTAGTTTAGTTAGACTTAATCTCTGGAGTTATGCAGACCTGGTTGGGTTTCATCTTCAACTCCACCACTCACTAAACTTGGGTGAAGGTGTTTAGCCTTTCCAAGCCTGTTCCCTCACTAGTAAGGGGGAGATAAAGAGAAATATCTGTATCACAAGGCAGTTGTTAAGGATTAAATAATGCATAGTGCCTGCTAAGGTATATATGTATGGTAGCTGCTATAAAAATAAGGACCCAGGAAGAAAAGTCTATGTTTTCTGTTAAGTTTTCGGAAAGACTAACATAACTGTTTCTGATGTTAAGAAAGTTCATATTAGCTGGACTTATTCTCCACTGTTATCCAGTCTAAGGACTGTGCACAAATTTTCAGAGTGCCATGTGGCCCACATGAGACCACTTCTGCTTGGGGTGCTTTACTGGTTCTCAGGGCAACAGCACCGCTAGAGAACAGGTTAGAAATCACTGCTGTTGTGACTAGAGTCAAGTCCAGTCAGGATGACAGGACCTCATCATCTAAATCATAGGCCGGTCTTGTGATTATGTGTGTTTTGCTTTGGTTTTACAGAGAAGGAACACTCAGTTACAAGGGAAGTGCTGTTGGAGGAAGAAGTCTTGGCTGCCATGGTGTCTGTCATTGGTGCTGCTACTACCCACTTAAGCCCTGAGTGAGTGTAATCATGCTTGTGGCTTGGTCTCGGGAGGAAAATAGCAATCTTATGAAGCAGCAGCAGGGAGCTGCCTTCTGAGCTGTCCCGTTACCCAGAATCAAATGTGGAGGCAGTTACTTGTCCTGTAAGTTTTGCTGACAAAGTAGAAGAAGGGGTCTTTAGCACCATGGACTGTGGGGGTAAGCAAGCCTTGGACAAACGGATGGTTCTGAGTGGCAGATGTGCATCAGAGTCACCTGTGAAGCATTTTTAGAAAGATACACTGCATTATTTCACTAGATTATGAACTCCAGAAGATTCAGTCTGTTGTGCTCACTGCTGTATCACCGTGGCCTAGAATAGGAATGCTTCCTGGCATGTAATATGTGCTGAATTAATCATTGTTGAACGTGAGGGATCGTGCTTTGGCCCATTGGCTCAGTGACTCTAATGGGAACCTCAGGGCTGCTTTCAGCCCTGGCCCTTGATGATACCTAGTGCTCTCCCCCTAGCTTTGCTGCTCAGAGTGTCGCCCGCATCGTGCCCCTCTTCTTGGATGGCAACATTTCCTTTCTGCCTGAAAACAGCTTCCCTTGCAAATTCCAGCCATTCCAGGTGAGGGTCTGTCTGATGGATCATATGGGGGAAGAATCCTGAGATTTCTGTCCTTCACATTTCTGTGGCTAATCTGAGATGGGTATCAGGACAGACAAGCCCATTGCTGGAGGGACAGGCTTACTCGGCTTTTTCCTGTACAGGATGGCTTCTCAGGACAGAGAAGGCTGGTTGCTTTGCTTATGGCCTTTGTCTGCTCCTTGCCTCGAAATGTAAGTGAACACATTTAGAGAATACTGTACCCTGACAAGGGGAGGTGGGTCCCAGGTGACTTCTGGGCTGAAATTGTCACAGGCTAAGCTGATCATCTGCTTTCCCCACTGGAGAATTTAGTTCTCATCCATCCTGGCCCCTGCTGCCACTTTCTACTGGGTACCTCTGAGTCCAAGTGACCTCTGGGTCCATGACATGACCAGGTTTTCTATAGGTGGAAATCCCTCAACTGAACCAACTCATGCAGGAGCTTTTAGAGCTGAGCTGCTGCCACAGCTGCCCCTTCTCTTCCACGGCTGCTGCCAAGTGCTTTGCAGGACTCCTCAACAAGCACCCTGCAGGTACTGGAAGCCTCCCTGAGTCAGCTGCTGGCGAAACCTTGAAGTTTGGTCTTTATTCTTTTTTAAAAGGGAGCTTGCTAATAATAATAGGGCTTCCCAAGGGACAGCCCTTGGGACAAGAGTCAAGACCAGAGTTGGGCAGAGAGCATTATAGGACATAGGATAAGGGAGTATAAGCAGAATGCTCGGTCTAGTTGTCATCCTTCGCCCTACCTGGAGCTGTTAAGATAATTCTTTTTATTAAAAGTAGACAATTGGGGAGGCTGGAATGGCTGTGGGTTGAGTGCTCGCTTTGGGGCCCCGGAGACCGAGGATCAAGTCCCAGCCCTGGCCCCTGCGGACCCACGTGCTGAGCTGGGGTGTGCCCCCAGTTCAGTTCTTGCCGGGACCTATGTTCAGTTCAGTCCCAGCCCGGTTCCTGCCCTGCGCAGCCCCGCGCCCACCTTTGGAGTAAAACTATATGGAGAACTGATGTCAGCTGTGGAGACTGCTCTGGGCCCTCCCCCTTCTGTCTCTCTGTCTCTGTTTCTCTGTCAAAAATCAATAAAATCTTTAAAAACAAAACAAAACAAAAACCAATAGACAACTCTTTTCAAATGCTCTCAGGCTGGTGTCCCAGAGTTGAGTGGGCAGAGTCCACAGCCAAATGATACTCTAATGGCTTCTCAGGGAGCTCTGCACCGAAATGACTTACATCCTTCATTGTTAGACAAATATTTAGCCTTTACATCAGCATTTCCTCCCTCCTTTTTAGGGCAACAGCTGGATGAATTCCTACAGCTGGCTGTAGACAAAGTGGAGGCTGGGCTGGGCTCTGGGCCTTGTCGTAGTCAGGCCTTCACACTGCTTCTCTGGGTAAGGACTTGGAATGGATCCTGGCTAGACAGAGACAATTATATTTGGTTAAATAAAATGTCTCCATTTGACCTGGAACCATAAGCATACTTCTCAGGGTTCTGGGATTTGAGTGTCATGCCCTGACCCTTCTTGTCTCTGATTACAGGTAACAAAGGCCCTTGTGCTCAGATATCATCCTCTCAGTTCCTGCCTTACAGACCGGGTAAGTCCATTCTGGAGACCTGGGACCTAAATAGGAACTTCTGTTGATAATATTCTTCCCAGAAATGACTGCTGTCCTCCTCATGGGTATTTAAGATTCTTCTCCTTTGAAGTACCTCAAAAGCTCTTTTCTTCAGCTCATGGGCCTCCTGAAGGACCCAGAACTGGGCCCTGCAGCTGCTGATGGCTTCTCTCTGCTCATGTCTGACTGCACTGATGTACTGACCCGCACTGGCCACGCGGAAGTGCGAATCATGTTCCGGCAGCGTTTCTTCACAGATAATGTGCCTGCTTTGGTGCAGGGCTTCCATGCTGCCCCCCAAGGTGAGGAGAGTCTAAAAGAAAAGCCTCAAGTATATAGACCTCTCCTTTGTTCGGGCCACCTTCTCTAAGGTAATTGAAGGCCTCATGCTTCTCTAACGCTGTAGTGTGTGGCCTGTGCCCGAAGGACTAGATTTCCAGATTCCTGTCCCTCTCTTTTCCTTTGGTGGGCATATCTTATTTATTCTGAGCTCGAGGGGGCTTTTCTTTTTTCTTTTTTTAAATTGCTTTCTAGGCTGTTGTCCCAGCTTTATCAGAGATTGAATTCTGAAGCTCTATGTCTAAGCCCAGCTTCTCCCCTAAGCTTTCCCATTTTTTACAGAGGTGAAGCCAAATTACCTGAAGGGTCTGTCTCATGTACTGAACAGGCTGCCTAAGCCTGTGCTCTTGCCAGAGCTTCCAACGGTAAGGCTAGCAGTCAGGGCCAGCCATTGTCCTCCAGCTGGACCAGAGAGGGGACGGGGGAGGAGAAGCAGGCTCACCACCTGTGTGCTTATCCCCACCTTTCCTGCGGCCCCTTAGCTGCTTTCCTTGCTGCTGGAGGCCCTGTCTTGTCCCGACTGTGTGGTACAGCTCTCCACTCTCAGCTGCCTTCAGCCTCTTCTACTGGAAGCACCCCAAGTCATGAGTCTTCACATTGACACCCTCGTCACCAAGTTCCTGAACCTCAGCTCTAGCCCTTCCATGGTGCGTTGAGCCCAGCAGCTTGTTGGCACCTCAGGCTCGCCTTCTCAGGTCTCCCCTCACCTCCTTCTGGTTGTGTTCCAGGCTGTCCGGATTGCTGCACTGCAGTGTATGCATGCTCTCACTCGCCTGCCCACCCCTGTGGTGAGTACCTCAGATGTCCCTCTCTGGCCGCGAAACTCCAAAGAGCCAGAGAAGTACCTTTTTGCCTTAGTTAAGCAGGACTGGCCACCCTGCTGTGACTGAGGTATGACCAGCAAGGTACAGACAGGCCCTCCTACCACCTGGCATCCTCGGAACCACTGCAAAACAGCAAGATTGTTAGTTGTAGAGTCAGAGAAGCAGCTCTTTTGGTTGGCTTGGTTGAGCAAGGCTGATTCACTCCTCTAACTCCACAGCTTCTACCATACAAACCACAGGTGATTCGGGCCCTAGCCACACCTCTGGATGACAAAAAGAGACTGGTGCGCAAGGAAGCAGTGTCAGCCAGGGGAGAATGGTGCGATTCTACGTCGGGGGGGGGGGGGGGGGGGGGGGGGGGGGGGGGGGGGGGGGGGGGGGGGGGGGGGGGGGGGGGGGGGGGGGGGGGGGGGGGGGGGGGGGTCAGGTTGTGGGAAGTGAGTGACACCACTGATGCTGTCAACCTCCTTTTTGCCTACAGGTTTCTGCTGGGAAGCCCCAGCAGCTGAACCCGTCCTGGCCTAGACTGTTCTGACAATCTGACCTAGAATTACTAACCATCAAGCCATCTTGCCAAGGCAGGAAGACCCCTGGCCTCTGACTGCCTTTCCCACAGACATCGCATAAATGCTGGGCCTCCGTTGCATGGCTATACAGGAAACATGGAGATCCTGATTTCTAATGGACCTGTAGAGTCACTGAGTATGAGACTACTTGTGTTTGAAGAAAGCTCTAACGTCTTTTCCATTTGTATGTCAGAAAAAGAGATGCTGCTGAGCAGTGAGTGCAGATGAGTGTGGCCCTGAGGAACAGGGGTGATGCATGTGTGTATGTTGCGGGAGAATAAAGATTTCTTTTGATAATGGGGCTGTCTGATATTTCCCTCCCCACATACTATTACAGCCCAGCACATAACCAGAAGCATTACTGTATAAGCTAGAACAGTAATGGGAGGAATTAGCCAAGAACTCTTCAGGACAACCAACCTCTCCAAGTAGGGTACAAGTGGCATTATCAAAACACCTGCCTGCTAGGCCTTGACCCTGACTTAACCCCTTCCCTGCCCTAATGTAGGGACAACGGGTGAGAAACTGCATATCTCTAAAAATCAAATACCTTTATTTTTCCTCCCTTCAGCAGCATGTGAGAAGTGGCAGTGACCTCAGCAGTAGGCCTGGTGTCTTTGCTCTGTTGAGAAGCCAGAATCTCAGTTCAGCCGTTCAGGTGTTTTCTCAGACAGCCAAGTGGAAGAGGTGGTGGCCACCCCGTGCTGTAACCTGGAGGTTGGGGTCAGCACCCGGCAGGGTTGCTAGCTGCCTGATCTCCAGTCTGAGGCTGGAACTTATTTGCCTGAGTAAAGGGACATGAGTCCTAGGTTTTTCCACATGATGCTTTGCTTCTGCAGTAGCCAGGAGACAGGTCCTTGAGTTGTCCCTCCCTGTAGGGCACCCTAAGGCAGGTCCACTGGCTCTTTTTGCTCATGGATTCCAAGAAGCCACTCTTGGTGGCCCTTGAAACAACGCAGGAAGCAGGGTGGTGCTCAAGTAATGGCTGACACAATGCAGCTCACACCGCCATCACAGAGGCTGAGTGAGCAGTCACCCAGGGAGGGGGGTCCCAACTCATTCCATTCCCGTGGGGCAGGTGACTAGAAGGTAACAGCACCCGAGTAAGCCAGTGCCTATGAGAGAAGAAAGAAATGGCTCTGAGTTTCAAGAGTTGTTGGACTTCCTGATCCTCATTACTTAGCAAGGACACATCAAAGTATTCTGAAGCTACCTTGGCATTAAATCACAAATGTAATAAGTACTAATCTTGTCCAATTAATATGCCCTCTAGTGCCTCAGGGGGCCTGTAGAGGTTTTGAGCTATTCTTCTAAGGGGCCATTACAAGAACAGTGACAACCAGGAATGTAGTAAGGATGGGAAAGGGAGGCAGGCAGGTACTTGAGGTCACCTACCTATTACTGTCTCAATCGTTGCAATTTGAAAAATTATTTTCCCTTGTCTCTTGGGCTGAGGGTGCTAGCTTCATTGATTGTCTTTGTCCCTATAAGTTACCGACTTGAACTCCAGACACTGCCATAGAAATGAGAGGTGATGGGTGGCTACTTATTCTATGTAGAGGTCCCTTCTTGAGACAGCTCTTTCTCAGGATTTTATTGTCATCTGTAAGCCTTGTCTGCTCCCTAAATCACACACTGTTGGCCTTAAACTCCTTTGGCTCAAATGAGCAATGATGATCTCTATCCCTAGAGTCTAGGTCTGCACTGTCCGATTCGGTAGCCACTAGCCACATGTACCTTTTTAAATTAGTGAAAATTAAAAATTCAGTTCATTGGTACATTATCCACATTTCAAGTGCTTAGACACATGTGGCTGGCTAGTGGTTAATAGCGTAAGTACAGCCTAGGTGTTTTACTTACCTTCCTGTGTCCACACCCAGGAATAATTTCCAGTTGTCCAAACAGCCATAGTTGTAATGATTCCTAAAAACCTAGTGCCAAGAAAAACAAGTTTCTACAAATCCCTTTTACTTCATCCCCTTCTAACTTTTGAGCCTAAACTGGCTAAGCTAAAGCTCAGGTAGGCAAGTTCTGGCCTTTTATGATACCTGCACTAGTTGGCCCTGACCAGGCCTGTTTATAGGATGGCAGGTGCAGTTACCCATCCACCGCTCCACCCCCAGCCCTCAGTCCTACTCACCCTGCCCTTGGCCTGCAGCCGATGTCGCTCCTTCTTATTGATGTGCCTTTCGATACTAGTCTCACCTCGGCTGATAAGAACAGCATGCCATACAGTTAGGGCACCCAGGGCAAGTGCCACGGAACTAAGAAAAGAGGGGCAAAGATTGGTGGATAGTTTAGAGGGTTAGAGGCTGTCTGAAATTAAGTGGTGCAATAATGAGTGGCTGGGGACCTCTCTGCCTAAGTCTCATTTCCCAACCTATACATCTTGGATGAACTTTTACTTTACTATGTCTATAAAAAGCATCAATGAAAAAGCATCAACATGGGCTAAGGATACTGTATTTTCCGGCGTATAAGACGACCCCCTAATTTTACAGTTAAAACATAGGCTTAGGCCTATATTCGCTGTATAAGACTACCCCCCACTTCCGAGGCAACACCAGTTCTTTAATTAAATTTTTAATGAATGACATTTTTCGAACATACCGTAATATACCGTACATTGATACGATAAATGGAAGGTCTCTTCACAAATGGCAATGCCATGAACTTGACCGAGAAACAAGAAATCCAGAAGAGAACATTAACAATGATGGCATCATCTGGAAAGAAAATTACATGAAGAACTTGCAGAAAACGCTTGTT
>PVKE010008195.1:23001-48553 GCA_004027555.1 Craseonycteris thonglongyai | reverse complement strand
ACCTGGACCTCAGGCCTGGGGTTCGAGCCAATGTTCCTCTACAGTTTTGCTGCCTCCAAACCCGTGTTTATCTTCTTTATTCAAAATTCTCGCTTCTTGAGAGGGTGTGGACATGGTCTCAGGTCCAGGCCTGACCCCGTGTGTGTTAAAGACCCTGAACCCGCCTTTCACCTGGGCCTCCAGCTCTGCTTCCCCCCGTCCTTCCGGGTGTGCGCAGCCCCCATGGGGGACGCGTCCCTCTGTCCCCCGGGTGACTCGGTCTCTCTGCTCCTGGTGGTGTCTTCCATCGCCCCACCTCCTCCCATGTCATCTCTGAGGCACGCCCGTCTTCAGAACCGTGATCAGCGCCTCTCCCCTTGTGCTTGCTGGCGGCCCTTCCTCAGGGTCCAAGCCAAGACCCCCTCGTTTGGGTGGCGAATTCCTTGCACCACCAACCACTTCTCCAAGACCCAGTGCTGCCCTTACGTCTTGGCTTCGCCCTTTTGTCTGACCCGTCCCCGCGGTCCGGCGTCCTCAGCCCTCACCTCACCCGGGCCTCCCATTCCCTGTGACGCACAGAAGCGCCCCTCTGCCCCAGCCCGGCGCCTCGCCCGGCTGCCAGCTGGGCTCAGATTCTCTCCACAAAGCTCTGCCTGTGGCTCTGCCCTCTGTCACCTGACCCTGTCCTTTCTGTGGTCACTGGTGCCTTCCCTGTGGGCACATACGATGACCAGTCCCTCCCAGCAGGCGCACCCAGCACCGGGGGCATCAGCACTCAGTGGGGACCAACCGGCTGTACACGGACCCCACCCCGTCCTGCGCCTCCAAACTCCATCTGCTCGCAGACAAGTGCCCGGATCCCGCCCGGGCCACGGGGCTTCGGGATGTGGAAACCTGACTGCCTTTTCCTCACCGGAGGGCTCGTGTCTGCTGAGGTTTACGACGTCCCCACTGGGCCCTTGGCTTCTCTCCTGCAGGTTCCGGCGGCTCTGAGAGCCCCCCGCGTCCCCCCCAGGGCAGCCGCTCCCCCGCCCAGCCCTCCGGACTTGCCCGCTTTCTGCGCCTCCCACCAGCACACCCGCTACCAGCAGCCCGCACGCTCTTTGCTCCAAAATGTGTCACCTCAGGCCCTGTCCTACCCATGTCCCCACCATCCCCGGGTCCAAGCTGCCACCCTCTCCCAGCAGGACAAACGTCAGGCCTCCCAGGTGGCGTCCAGGAGGGAGACACAGAGGAAGCAAAGCAAGAAGAGGGAGAGGCGTGGCCTGCTGCCTAGCAGGTCACATCAAGGTGACGCCGTGAGGTCACCGTGCACGGCCTTGCTGAGGCTCACGGGGGCAGGAGCGAGTCTGGTGGCGTTAGCCGCGAGGCGGTGGGCTCGCCACCCACCGGTGCCGTCGCGGCCGGCCTGAAGCCCAGCTGCCTCCTGAGCAGGGAGTGAGGAGAGCTTCGCGGGCATTAAACGCTCTTTAGGCTGAGAGCGCGGTGCCAGGAAAGAGCTGGCTCCGAGACGGGGCGCCGAGCAATTTTTACCAAATAAATGATGAGAATGTCCTCCCCCGAGACACTTAAAACGGTCCTTGGCATCTGGTTTTCACGATGCTGTCTGTTCACCACCATCCCCAAGACGGCGTTTCTCAAGATGCCAGGATACGGCTTCCCTCCTTCCGTTCAGCAGCCTTTGCTAAACGCTTCACAGGGTCACACGCGCCGGGCCAGGTCGTGGGCCTGACGAAGACGCGCTAAACGCGCGCTGGCGGGGGCGCGCGCTGAGTGGGAGACTTTGCCCGTGCGTTTTGCTTTAAAAACAGAAAAGCAAATAGAGGGCTAATGGGATCGTTGAAAACGAGATTGGGGAATAACTGCAGAAGTTCCTGCCTTGCCCGGGACCCCTGCGGCCACCTGCCACTCCAGAGTGTGCCCTGCACAAAGGCAGCCACCTCTTCCCTGACCAGCCGGCGGCCTCTGTCCTTCCCGCATCCGCTGCAGGTTGACGGGAGGGCTTGTTAGACAGAGAGTCTAGGGGGTGGAGGTGCAGGCAGCAGCCTCGAGTCTGTAGCCGGCAGAGCCCTGGATGCCTGGCTGGCAAACCCTGTGGGTTTAACACCAAGAAGGAGATGCAACCCTGGGCACAGTGTCCTTGGAACTGCAGCCAGTGATGTTGAAGAGAATGTCACACAGGCCGGTGTTATTTCTGCAAGATGACCCCGCAGGGAGAAGGAACAGGCACCCCCTTTAGGCAGTGCAGGGCCCAGCGGTGCACCTGGGGGGCCGCCATACTCAGCTCAATGACAAACGTTCTGAGGCTTTCAGCACCCGAGAGAAAGCTGCAGGTGTTGTGTGGTGGCTTCTCCGTGAGCCCCGCGGCAATCCCCCCCCCACACCACGTGCTGGGGAGAAGCCCTGAAACGGACTTGCGTATTTGGAAGCCAAGTGGGGAAGGCCGCCGTGGAGAGAAGACGGAAGAGGAGGCTTGGGGAGGGCGCGCCTCATGGAGCTGGAAGACGCCTGTAACTATTCACTGCAGAGCCCTTGCTGGGACCATGACAGTCCACATTGAGGGGCAAACAGGAGGGGACACTGAGGCACGAGTTCCGTGCCGCTGAGCCGTCTGGTGAGTGGGAGCTAGTGTGACCTACATTGAGTGACGCATGGGACCACACAAGTCTCCTGCCCGCCCTGCCGGACCCTCAGGACAGCCCATGACACTGAGCCATCATCCTCAATTTAGAGTCTGAGAGTTCAGGGCTCAGACCACATCCAGCAGCTCCCCAAGGTGGCACAGGGCGGTCAGGAGGCCGGGGTGCCTGACTCCAGCCCAGGCGACCCCTCTGTACCTATTGGCCTCCGTTCACAGCCAAGTTGGGAGAGGATAAAGCCACAAGGCCAAGGCCAGCTTGTGGGAGCAGATTGGGGACAGATCGGGGACAGATCGGGGACCACAGGAAAGATGGCAGCTCCTGCTCCTGCCCAAGCCGGCTGCACCACGGCCGGCGGCAGTGGTCTGAGGAAAAAGGATCAGGAGGGGCAGCAGGCTGGGAGAGACAGAGGTCACAGCCATGCTATTTCCAGGACATCCAAGGACTGGGGCACCATTTCCAAAACGACAACATACACGTGCCACTGGAATCCCGAAAGGAGAAGAAAGAGACGACCAAGCACGGGAGGGACAAATACTGACTAGCGGTGACAAGAAATGGACACACATTATAAGCGATGTTACCTACGTACGACCTTTCAGAGTCGCATTAAATTGCCGTGGCAAAGTGTAGTATGACATTCACTCAAAAGGTGGCATCAATAAAATGAACGCTAGTGTCACCATGCGACAGGCAGGACAGTCAAAGAAAACGGCAGGAACAAGGTTGTCGTTCAAGGGGCTCCAGGCCATTTTGAAGTGTTATTTGAAATTCGGGAGTTTTGTGGAAGCAAAAGAACAACGGAGGCATGCGTGTGCAACAGAACCTCCAACACACCCAACAACGGCACGCATTTGTGATCAGTTTGAGATGATGTGTGGTCAGTGGAAATGGCACACGCAGCCATACAAGTGGACACTTTGGACAACGTTGCTCAAGCAGTAGTTCGTTATACTCAGAAGTGTCTGGATGCTGATGTCTCCACTTTGAACACCTCTTGTCATTGCAGAAGTCAAATGTGACTTGTATTCTTCTTTTGCTGTCAGTATAGATTGAGCATTGCAATTAACACAGTTTTTCCTTTCTTAAAAGGTATATATATATATATATATATATATATATTTGGTGCAGTCTGAATAAAGGTGATGACAGACATGAAACCGCAGGTCCTACAACTCACTGAATAGCAAGCAAGATTAAAAGAAGAAAAAATACAGGTAGGTGTATCACATTCATGATCTATTCAAAGAGGAAAATGTGGAAGAAGCCAGTAAAACGCATAGAAACAAGAGACCATGAGAAATCGCGCAAGCTGGAGAAGAGTGGAATGTGTAAGTGAGAGTGAAAGACATAAAAGGTTGACATTTTTTTTAAATCAATGAAATTATCCTTTAAAATAAGGAATGCATTAGGATTTTTAACAACAAACCAAAACCAGGAATTTTTTACCAGAAGACCTGCCTACAGTAAATGGTGGCAGCGGGTCTTCAGAAAGAAGAAAGATAATAAAGCTCAGAAACTGAGGCCCCATCAGAAGAAGAAAACATGAAGGTAAAATAATTGGCATCATTGTTTTTTTTCTTAATTACTGAAAAGATGAATTTAGACCAACAATAGTAACAATTGGTTGGATGACTACAGCGCACGGAGACGTGAGTGACAGAGCAGTGGGGAGGAGCTGGGACGTTCAGTGGCCGGGTGCCCCGGGCCACAGGCTCGCTGTCGTGTGACCGGACGAGGACGTACAGTAGCGATAAGTGTGTGCTGAAGACTCCAGGACAGCCACTGCTTTTTAAAAATGAGTATCCGATATACAGTAAGAGACAAAATAAAATGGAATCCTATAAAATGCTCTATTGAGATCAGAGAAGACAGAAAAAGAGGTTAAGTCTAAAATGAAGCAAAAAGCAAGTGTAATGAACAGAAACCACTCCTAAACAGGACAGATATGAATGTAATTGTATTTTAAAATCGCTTTCGATGTGAATGGTTTAAACACACCTATGAGAATACAAAGCTTTTCCAAAAGAAAAAGAACAACAAGACCCAAGTCTGTGTTGTCAACAAGAGGCCCATTTTGCCTAGAAAGAGTCCAACGGGTCGACAGTAATTACAAGACAGATGCAGCCGCTGTATTAATTTCAGACAACACCGACTTTTCTACACAAGGAGAATGATCGGGAATAAAGAAATGGATCCCATCAGGGTAAAGGGGTCAAGTGTCTGAGAAGACATCACAGTCCTGAAGATAGAGGTCCCTAACACGAGAGTGTCAAAATACATCAGCCAAAAAATTAGGGAGGAAGTGGACAAGTCCTCGATTGTGCTGGATGCCTTCCACCCTCTGTCAGTAACGGAGAGGTCACGGAGGCAGAAAATCGTTCACGGTGCCGTTGACCTGAACAGCACTGCCAATCACCTGGACCTAATTGACATTTATAGAACACTTCATCCCACCACGTCGGAATCCGCATTCCTCTCCAGTGCACATTAAGCATTCACCTTGATGGACTGCATCCCGGGCCATAACCACACGTTAAGAAATCTAAAAAGCTAAGAATCAGACAAAGCCTGTTTTCAGGACATGGAATTAAACTATAAATTATCAACAGAAACATAAAGGGGAGAGACCCTTAAGTCTTTTGAATTTAAACAAGACACTTCTAGATAACCTATGGGTCAACAAAGAAATCTTAAGAGAAATTTTTGGAAATATTAAACTAAATAAAAACAAGAATATGACTTATCAAAATATGTGGATGTAGCAAAATCATTGATTAAAAGAAAATTTATAGGAGTAGATGCATGTCTTAGAAAATAAGAAAGCCCTAAAGTCAATAATGTATGTTCCCACACTAAGAAGCCAGAGAAAGGAGTTCAATTTAAGCCTAAAGCAAAACCAAGAAAAAATTATAATAAAATAGGGCAAAAATCAATGAAAATGAAATCAGAAAAACAATGGGAAAAATCAACAAAATTAAAAGTTGGTTCTTTAAAAGATTAATGAAATTGATAAATCTCTAATCAGCATAACCAAGAAAGAGATCAGACACAAATTACCAATGATGTAAATGAAATACACAGATCATGCCTGCTGAACCCATGCATATTAAAAGAAAAATAAGAGAAGACTACAGACAATTTTATGCTCACACACTTGGTATTTTAGATGAAATGAACCAATTTCTTGAATGATACAAACCATCAATACTTGTGCAACAAGAAATGGATCCGTTGAATAGGCTTAAATAGGCATATATCTCTTAAAGAAGAATCAATAGTTAATAACCTTTCCCAAAAAAAGGGAAAAAGAAGAACCAGACCCAGATTATTTTATTGGTGAATTCTACTGGGTTGGTCAAAAATTAATTATGGGGTGTGTGTATGTGTGTGAGTAAACGAAAGGCAATTCTTTTATGAAAAACAAGAACTTTATTCAACAGTGTCTTGTCCATTTTGTTCAATTATCTTTCGCCATGTTTCAGGCAACTTCATGATTCCACACTCAAAATAATTTCTACCTTTTTTGGCCAAAAACTGTTCCAAGAACAATTTGATATCTTCACCAAAGGTAAATGTTTGGCTCCTCAAGGCGTTTGGCAAAGAACGAGATGCGCGGTAGTCTGAGGGTGCGAATATGGTGGGTGTGGTGACAAACCCCATCGACAGCCTCTGACGAGTGACCAGAGTTGTCTGTGGTCCAGCGTTACCGTGGAGGAAGACGACACCTCGGTGATTCACCAATTCTGGAGGCTTTTGTTTGATGTTTATCCAACTGACGACACTGCACATCTGAATTAATCGTTTGGTTGCTGGGAAGCAGCTCAAAACGCACAAATCCCTTTGGAAGTCCGCCTTCCCTCGGGTGGGAGCTTCTCCAACGGTAAACCATTCACCTTTGATGAAGATGCCAGGCAGGAATCGGAGTCGGTGTCAGGGTCAAGGTCAGGGTCAGGGTCAGGGTCAGGGTCAGGCGATGGGCAGAGCTCCCTGAGATGGGTGGGGGCTCCGCTGGAGAGAGGCTGAGACCAGGACAGAGATTTGCGAGGACAGAGCTGGACCCGCACTGGGTTCCACCCCGTGGTTAAGGGGAGGCCGCACCGTCCCCTCCCCCAGGAGGCCGTGACCTGTAAGGTCCGAGCCTGGCAGGTCACTAACGAGGGTCTGAGGACTGGTCCCTCCGGCCTGCGGAGCCCCACACGGAGGCGTTCAGCTGCTGCTTCCTTCCCGCCCGGCCGGACCCCAAAGTCCCGCACGCACCCCGCACAGGGTTCAGGTGAAGACCTGCCGAGAGGAGAAGCTATTTGACAACAGTGCGCTTAGAGCCGCAGAGAAATGTGAGGAGTGATTAGGTCTGGCATTTAATACAACATCGTTAAAGCTGTTACAGTTTATTTTTAATTTTATAAGCCAAGCTTAATGCTTGTCTAATTTTGAAATGTTCCCCAAGCCACAATAATGAGTATATAAAGGGCTAGAACGATGGGATTTGTTAGCGGTGCGCTCCTGGGGGGCCAGGCGCTGTGGGAGCGCTGGGACCCGCGTCCCTTCCCCGGGCCTCGCCCAGAAAGCCACCTCTTGGACAGGCCGGCCCCGGTGCGGTCGCCGGAGGTGCCGCCGGCAGACGAGGACACGAAGCCCCCGTGCCCTCAGCAGCCGGGCAACCTGTTCCAAGCGCCGCCGCGTGTGGGGGAGCGTGAGCCCAGCCCAGGCCGTCGTCCGGGCTCTCAGGCGGCCCCAGGAGCCCACACGGCTAGTGGGTGCAGGGGGTCCTGCCCAAGGCCCAGCACAGAGCCAGGCCCTCGATGCCCGGTGGGGGCGATCCGAGCACCTGGGGCCGCAGAGACGCAGGCATGTCTGTCCAGGGCACCTACGGCACCGGCACCGAGGGCGGCCTGCTGGGGTAGCGGCTGGGGGCCGGCTCCACAGCAGGACAGCTCACACCGGGTCCCCATTAGCCACAGGCTCGTACAAGGGACGAGGACTTGAGTCATCTCCCGGCTCACTCAGCGGCCGAGAGCTTGCCAACAGCTGGACGCACATTGGGGAGCAGAGCAGGGACCCCCCGGGAGCCGGGACCCCCCAGGAACAGGGGGCCCTTCAGGAAAGCCAGCCTGCAGCCCCGTCTCAGTGCTGCTGCCAGTCCCTGGTGGCCAGACCCCGCCTGTCTCCTCTTGGTTCCAGAGAGACGCACGGCACCTCCTGGAGACCGGCAGACAGGGAGACGCACTAGTCCGTGTCCCGCTCTCAGCTGAAGCCCGGCACCAAGAGCGGACTCCACCGTGGGCAGGGTTCCCGTGCGCCCGCTGGGCTCCACGCGGGAGCACAGTGCTGAGCAAACCGGGAGGTGAGGAGGCGCGAGGGACCGGCACCGGGGGTGCGGGGAGGGGAGGAGCCGCCGTCGCTGCTGCCCCAACCCCGCACCCCTGAGTTGTGCCCCCTCCTGGCCGCCGCATCCTCCCCAGTCAGGCTTCATCTGCTGCTTCCATCCCCCCCACCAGGATGGGGGTCCCGGCCTCCCGTATCGTGCGCCCCCAGAGCGCAGCGCGGCCCCCGCTCCACAGAATCCGGTGAGCGAGCAGTGAAGCTCAAGTCCCTTCCGTGCAGCCCCGAGGGGACCGGGGGCCGAGCAGACTCAAGGGCGGGGGGTGCGCACCGGAGGGACCCATGACGGTTCCCCCCAGGACCCTGCACGGAGCCCAGACGGGTGGGTGTGCCCGGCGCTCACTCACCGAGAGGCCACGTCCGGGTCAGAGGTGAGCCGAGCCGCTGGGCCGTGGGCTGTGGCTTGTCGACTCTCCTCCCGTGTTAGCGAAAACCGGTCACCCCTCTCACACGGTCACGGAAGCCGATCGCTCTGACACGTCAGCTCGCTTAGGAACGTCGTTAGGCAGGAGCAGGTGCCGCGGACGACAGGGGCCGCTGAAGACTTGAAAGGACGCAGTTTCCCCCGAAGCTGCTGCGTTCTAGGACCAAGTCTCCGCTTCGACGTGCAGGAGGCTGGGCCGCGGGACCTGTGACCCCCGTGCCGGCTTCTAGTGCGAATTACAGGCCTGGAGTCGCGCCTCCCGGAGAGGCAGGGAGACTGTCGGCTGATCGCGGACAGGAGGCGGAAGGAGGCGTCCGGGAGGCCGTGGCGGGAACACGGCGCGGTGGCTTCCTGCAGAACCCCGAGCTAGATGTCAGGACTCGTGTCCCCTCACGTGCAAGGAGGCGACGCAGCGTGGAGCTGCGGCATTTGGTGGCTTGTTCCCTGGGCCCAGCATGGGCCTTGAGTCGTGTCGCCTCACGGGCAGCACCGAGGGGGAGGGCACGGACAGAAGGTCTTCAGTCACCTGGGTCCTAGAAATGGCTGGTCTTGCTCTTTGACCCCCGGTTTGTTCCCCCGTTAGTGTGACACCAGTCGCCTCCACTCAGAGTCACCCCACGAGACCGAAGAGTGGGTGTCTCGTCTGTGTCCACACCAGGGCTCCCCAGTAGAGCGCCCGGGACGTGGGAACATGTCATTCCTGGATGAAGAAATAAACGTTTCCAAAGAAATGATTTAGCATTTGTTGAGCACACGGGGAATAAAGATGACAAAGACGTAATGAGAGCACGTACGAAGGGAACGCTCACCGTCAGGGGAGGGCTCCGGGGCAGGAAATGAGATGCTGAGTGAGCGCCGTGGACCGTGTGGCATGTGGCATGTGGCGTGTGGCATGTCACCCTGTGGCGTGTGGCATGTGGCGTGTGGCGTGTGGCATGTGGCATGTGGCTGTGCCCCGGCCAGGCCTGGCTTCGTGGGGAGCTCAGCGGCCTTGCTCCTGCCAAGCTCCCCACCCAAGTGGAGGACCAGGCGGGTCCAGCTTGGAAACAATCTTTTTTTCTTTTTAATTTTCTAAGCCATGATTAAAACAAAGCTACCCTGCAAACGCGAACTCATTAAGAAAGTGTTTCTTTTCATGTATAAAATGGATCGAGCCAATTACTGGTTATTTCATTGAGGATCTTAATCATCGCAACGACGAGGCTGTCAGCCGGCGTCTGCGGCCCACGAAGCCCTGCCCCCGCCCCGCAGGCGCGGTGACGCCGTGGGTGACGCCGTGGGTGACGCCATGGGTGACGCCGTGGGTGACGCCGTGGGTGACGCCGGGGAAGCCCGCATGGGCGCTCAGCTGCGGGGCCGGCCTTGCTGGGCGGAGGGTGTGCGATTCCACTTGGGCGGCTTTTTCATTCTGATTGTCAGTGAAGGCTTGTCGGTGGAACATTCTGGATGCACGTCGTCCTGCTTCCTGTAGCCCACTCGTCTGGACGGACCGTGGAGGGAGGACGACGACCCCTCTGTTTGGACTCTGCGTTCCTGAATCCGGAACCTGTTCCCGGAGAACGCGATTCAGGCTCGAGAAGGGACGGGAGGGGACAGGGCCACGTGGCCCAGCGTCCTCGCAGGGACCGCGTCGAGCCCCGAGGTCGTTCCGCTTCTACCTCCGTCCTCATTCTGAAAACGAGCAGAAGCTCGGGGCTCGCCGTGGGGAGCGGCGGCGTCTGGGGTACAGCCGGGCGGGCGGTCCCACCGCGACGGGCCCTCTCCCGGGTCAGCGCGGCTGGACGTGGGCGCCCAGGCAGTTAGGGGTCACTACCCCCCGTGCCTGCCGGGCAGGTGTTTCAGATGAAGCTGACGTCTGTCGGGGAACGGAGTGAGCCAGGGCATCGTCCCCGGTGTGGGCGGCCTCGTGCCAGCCTTCGGGAGACTGAACCCCAACGTCACGGGAGACCTTCCCGTCCATGCGCAGCTTGGAGCGGAGGCCGCAGCCCCTGCGCACCTGCTGGGAGCACGCGGGGACGGCTCGTCGGCGGCCTCACGTCCGGCATTCCACGCGGAAGACGAGACCAGCCCCTCCATTCCCGTCCCCGCTCCCGGAATCGCTCTCCTTCACGTCCTGGAAACGTGCTGCACCAGCTCAATCACGTGCCGGTTCCTGTGCCCCACGTCACAGTGATTCACAGGCTGTCCTCTGCTGTCCTGGTGGCCACATAACCCGTTTTATTTCTCCATGTCACAGGAAAATGAGATTAATTTTTCATTTTCTTAAGTCCCAGCTCTCCTGCACGACATCCCGAGATACAGAGACTGCACATCGCAGGGGCCGTGGGGGGCGAGTCACCAACACCTCCCCGTTCTCTAGTCTGATGGGATCGTCCGGGAAGGAGCCGGGGACTCCGTCCTTCCCTGCGCTGGTGGCTGTCCCCGTGTGTGAATCAGGACCCCCGGCAGCTGCGTCACGTACAGCAGAACGTTCGCGTTTAGGCTAAGGTGACCAGATTGTAACATGGGTAACGCGGGACACCACGGACCGGGGGGAGGGGGTTCTTGATGAAAAATGGGGTCTATCTCCCGCCGTTCCCTAGCTTGTCGTGCATTCTTCCCAAACATCGGGACTTTTTAAAACGCCGCGGGACGCGGGACACATTGTTAAAAATCGGGACTGTCCCGCCCAAAGCGGGACGTCTGGTCACCCTATGATACACAAATGAAAAGACGCCCCCTTTCATCCTAAGCAGAGAGATGGAATCTTGACTAACAACGCAAAGGCACTTTTACCTACAGACCGGCGACGATCAAGACGTGTGTGTGAGGACGTATCCGAACCGACGAGGACGTAGGAAAGCGGGTGGCGTGAAAATCAGAAAGGGGACAGAACGGCGGGGTGGCCAGAACCCGCGCTCACTGCCTGACTGGGTTGGGGGCGCCGGTCGGCCCCCGTCTGGGCCTGGACGCAGCCCATGGCTCTCCGAGGTCTCCAGCTCACAGACGGCAGGTTGTGGGGTGTCCCGGCCTCCGTGACCACGTGAGCCACTGGTGCCGCGTCTCCTGTGGAGAGCCCTGTGCCGACACGCCCCGGGGCTGCCCTCTTACCTGCACGCGGACTCTCTGCTACGTAGGGGGGTCCGCACGCCCGGCCGGTGGGCACCTGGTCAGGGGGCGTCCGCTGCCGTCCCACCAGGGTCCTGACTGTCGGACGACACGGGAGTGACTTGAGGGCTCAGTTCCCCTTGCAGAGGGTGGTGTCCTGCTTGTGTGGGCGCCAAACCCGCCGGGGGCAGCCGATGGCGTTCACGCTGGCCCTTCCGTGGACTGGTCGAGCCTCCGGCCTCTTGGCCGCACGCGACGTGACGTGCAATTCAGCGGAGGGATGGGAACGGAAAGGAAAGCAGAAGGGAGCGTGCCGCTGCCCAGGGAAGGGCCTCGCGAGCCTCGGAATTGGGGCCGCGCAGTTGCGACAGTCGTTATGACGCGCCTCCCAAGAGCGGGTCCTTAAGTGCCACGCAGTGCGGGCGGAGCCCAGAGCGGGCCCGAGCACAGAGCGCGCTAACGACTCCATGCCCGGTGCCTGCTGCAGAGGCGCGCTTGTCACGGGGCCTCACAGGCTCTCCGGGCGTCTCTTGCTTTCTGTGTTGCTGGCCCCTCTGCGCCGAAGCCCCCAACCATCCCAGGACGTGGTGGGGGGGGGGCGGCCCGGCCCCGGCCCCCGGGCAGCCGGGATGGAGCCACACCTGCTCCCCCAGCCACGCCGGCCGACCCACCTGTGGGTCACGGGCCATTTTGAATTCCAGACACCGGGTGCTGAATCAGGAGCGCCCAGCAAATAAGCAAACGCGGCCACAGGCCCGCGAGCCGCGTCCGCCCTCACAGCCAGAGGAAGTCCTTGGTTCCCGCAAAGACGTCTGCGAGGGGGACGGTATGGGAACAGATGCTTCTAGGTCGTCTGGCGAAAGCTGCCAGGGGCCGGTTGGCTTCACAAACACGAGCATTCCTCTCACGTGACAGCCGAGGAGCACAGCTTGTAACTGCGCTTTGCTTCGTGCAAGCTCACGGTGAGCGTGAGCGTGAGGACCAGGGTCTGCACACCCAGGTGTCCGGTCGACAGCTTCAGGCCCCACAGGCGTGTGTGGGTCGGTGCGCTGAGTGGGAAGATGGCGGCCGTGGCCCGTGTGGGTGGGGAGGCAGACCTGGCAGCAAATTAGCCCCCGTGCACGAAGGTCAGGTGGCACGGAGATGCCATAGGGTGAGAGGAGCAGAGCGCGGATCCTGCTGTCGCTCCTGCGTAGAAGCCTCGTCATGATCTCGGCGGCGTTTCCTACGCCGGCAAACGCCAGGCTGTGTCGGGCCCGGTCTCAGCTGCCTGCCATCTCCCTGCACGTGAGAAGCAAGGAAATGCCAGCACGGCGGGCACCCAGAGGCCCGGGTCAGCAGCCTGCACCTTCAGGGTGGGCGTGGGGGTGGGAGGCCACGCAATTACTTCCAGTCAGCCGTTCACTGGAAGGTGAAAAGTGTCCTCACAGATCTGTGCACGAGGCTATGGGGGGCCAGAGGGGTGAGGGGGGAACCCAGGAGGGCTCGCCGGGAGCAGATCTGGGAATAGCCATAGGCAGCCTCTGCCGGGATGTGGTTGGGATGTGGCCGGACTGTGGCCTCCAACGCGGTCGTGACCTGGACGTGGCCTTCGATGTGGCCGGCGAAGTGGTGGTGGTGGGGAAACGTGGCCTCCAGCATGGCCCAGGGACGTGGCCTGAAACATGGCCCTCCGACGTGGCCGGGCCGTGGCCTTCGGCGTGGCCCTGGCCGTGGCCTTTGAGGTGGTGGGGGGCGTGGCCGGCGACGTGGTCAGGGCGTGGTCGGTACGGCCACCCCATGCTTCTAGCTGGACAGGCAAAAGGTTTCAGCGAAAGCCTCGTCCAAGAGGTGCTTGTCAATCTAGGGGTGCAGAGATGAGGGGGCGCGACCCCTGGAAGACGGGCCCGGCTGTACTTGCTCTGCCCGTGTTTCGCGTTTTGAGGCGGCAGCTGAGGGACCAAGACGCAGAACAGAGCTTTCAAAACTCTCGTGTGACCACCAGGAGCGACACAATCGTGTTCAGGTGCCTTAAAGAGAAAATCCCAGAAAAGGACCCAAATTCTCACTGAGGATTTCCGGAAGGGCTACAGAAGCGTAAGAGCGAGCCAATCCCAGCCCAGCGGGCTGGCTGCTGGTGGGGGCGTTCGTGAGAATGATCGTGGAGACTGCATACCCGAAAAAACACGGAATTGTGCACGTTTACATGGTGGATGTCACGGCATGGAAATTATATCTCGGTTTTTTAAATCAAGAATAACAAACACTAGTCATGGAGTTGAATTCACATGTAGATGGTGAATGAAAAGTCAACTCTATTAAGTATTATGGAAGTCAGTAGATGAGCTTCAAGTAAGTTTTCATTAAGGGCACTTTCTATGGATTCAAAAACAATCTAAAGCCGCTTGTCCGCAGTAAAGTGCACGTGCTTCGAAGGACTTCCTTACCTGGCTCCAGTGCTACTTGAATTGTACCCGACACGCGACGTCACGGGGAGACGAGAGATTGTGAAACGTGTTGTGAAATGTGAAGCTGAGAACGCTCAGGGGTATCTCTGAGTTACTCGGCGCTCGAGACGTGATCGTAAATAGGCCTGGAAAGCCAAATTGAGAAATACGACCAGCAACAGGAGAGCCCATGAGAAGACAGGAGCCTGTATCGAGACTACAGCGAGGAAGAGGACAGGATGAAGGGCCTCGGAAGACGGCGAAGGAGACGCATAGGACGTGATGAAGAGGCCCAGTAAGTAAATAATCGGAGAGTCAGACAAAGAAGAAAGAAAAAAAAATGAAACAGAAGTTACATTTGTCTAACACTTTCCCCAAACTATCAAACACACACGCGCACGCACACGCACGCACATTCTACTCAAACTTATGAAAAAAAAAGGCAAACAGGGAAAATCTTAAAAGTAGTCAGAGAAAGTGGAGAACACTACCTTAAAGACCAAGAATAAGAAAGAGGCCTCAACGGGAATGTCTCCCTGCCAACAACAGTGGCGTGTCGTCCGCGTGGTGCTGAGGAAGAGGGCGCCGCGGCTGGAGGAGTGTTCTGCAGAGGCGAAGGCCGAATGAGGATAAGATTAGGCAATGGAAGTGATCACACACTAGCACAACCTTCACTAGAAAAACTGCAGAGGTTGCTCAGGTAAAAAGGAAGCATATAAATGTAGTAAGGAAATCCATGTATCTCTATATACAATAAGAAATATATAATTATAAGTTGAGCCATATAATTGCAACTGTTTATGTGTATATGTGCATCCTTTCGTATATAATTATAATAACTGTAATTACAATGATACATTGTAACAATTATGGGAGTTAAAAATGTATAAAATTAAAATGCAGGGCAAAAATGCCATAAAAGGGAGCAGGTTAAAGTGTTTTACAGTTTTTATGTTCAAGAAGTGATCAAATACTACAGAAACGGGCAGGTCGGGGAGGAAAGTAAAGCCCACGGGAGTTAAATCTGTAGTAAAAGGAGGCATAAGTGGTGAGTTAGGAGAAAGGGTAAAAGAACGATAAAGAAATAAACTGAAATAAACCAGAAGAAGCTGAGAAAAGAAGGGATCAAAACACAGGTTGAATGTGATGTGCAGAAATATCAAGACAGAGAATTCAAGTCCAAAAATATCAGCGTCCACATTCCGTGTAAATGGAGTGGGTATAGTGATTGACATACAGGGATTTTCATACTAAAGAAAAGCACACTATATACTACTTACAAGAGCCACATCCTAAAATAAAGGTATGGAAAGGTTGATAGTAATATAAGAAAAGAATATACTATGCAAATATTGGCTAAATTAATGATAACGCTAATCACACAATGCCAAACTGATGTAGCTAGCAAATATCAGACAAAGTAGAGTCTACAGCAGAAAGATTTCTAGCTAAAAAAAAAAAAAGAGACGTTTTATAGCAATTGAAGGGTCACTCCTCTGGGAAAAACCAAACAATTCTGCAAACACTGTCTATCATCTGTGAACAGAGCCTGCAAGTAAATAGAACAAAAACTGATAGAACAAAGAACAGACTCTGACAAAGAAACCGTCATAATGGGAGACCTCACATACCTCACTTTACAACTAAAAGCAAAAGCAGACAAAACCATCAGTCACTGTAGCGAAAACGTGGACAGCACAATTAACACACTTACTATAACTGATGTGTATAAAGCTCCGCAAACCTCAAGTGTGGATTGTGCTCTTTATGTGCATATGAATCATTTACTAAAATGACCAACTGCTGAACCAGAAAGCCAGTCTCAAGAAATGTTACACCTGCCATATTCTCTGACCCCAGTAGAGGAGAGAATAACTGTAAATAGATAATACCCAACACATTTCTAAACAAATTGTGGGTCAAAGAAAGAATTCACAAAGAAAATTAAGAAGTTCTGTCATGTATGATTATAAAACTATAGTGAAAAATGCGTGGGCTACAGTTGTGCTTAGAGTAAAATCTACGGAGCTAATTCGGGTAGTCAAAAGGATTAAAAGTTCAAAATCTAAACATAGACTCAGTACTTGGAGAAAGTAATAATAGATAAAATTTAAAACAATAGTTTAGTATAAAATGAAGATAAAATCATAAAATAAAGAGAGCAAACTATTATAATGTTACAAATCAACAACAGCAAATGCTGAATTATTAGAAAGACTAATACACTAGACAAACACCTGATAATACTCTGTAAGTTTACAAAAAAGAGGAAAAAATGCAAAACTTATAAATATCAAAAGCACAATTGACTAAAACAGACTCAAGGAGAAATAGAAAAATCTAGAATATTCCGTATTTATTAGTGTTTGATAATTAAATCTATAATTAAAATTTCTACATATAAAAATGTCCTCCAAGTCTACATGCTTTTAGGTTCTTCTAAACATTCACAGAATTATAAAATATGCAAAGCATTTATATACAAAATACTCTCCCAGACGATAGAGAGAAAGTTCCCAATCATCTCGATGAGGCAGAACCCTCTTGATAGCATGACCTTACGTGTGCTTATAGGCAGATTGCTTAGGGACGGTGCAGGCTGAGTCATGCCCCACCCCCCACCAGAGACGCCCTTATCTCAATCCCCGGACCCATGAATACGCCACCTCAGATGGCAAAAGGGAATCTGCAGACCGGATAAAGCTAAGCACCTGAGATGTGGAGAGTGCCCTGGATTAGCCATGGGGCCCTTAAAAGAGGAAGGCAGGAGGATTAGGGTCCACAGCACGAGTTCTGAGGACTGAACAAGAAGCAGGAGTGGTAAGAGGAAGAGGCTCTGAGCCAAAGAACGCAGGTGGCCTCTGGGAGCCAGAAGCGGCAAGGGCGTGGGTTCTTCTCCGAGGATCCAGAAAGAAGCTATGCTGACATCTTGATTTAAGACTTCTGACCTCTAGAACCGCAACTTAGTAAACCTGTGTTTTTTAAACCACTAAGTTCGTGGAAATGCGTTACGGCAGCAACAGGAAACCAATACAGAGACCAATGTCCCTGATGAACAGCAATGCAGAAGCTTCCAAAGTAAGTACTAGAGAATCAAATCTGCGAGCTATAAAAAGAAACAATACGTTACAACCAGGTGGACGCCAGGCCCGGTATGCAGGAGAACAGAGGTAACATTTCAAAGTCAGTCTTTATAAGTCACATTATAATGACCAAATCAAGAAGACAAATTATATAATCATCTCAATAGAGACATAAAGAAATTTTTTATAAGTTCAGCACCTGTTCATGGTTAAAAACAAAACAAAAACAAAAACAAAAACTCTTAGCAAAGTTGGTGTATCGAGGCACTTTCTTAATTTAATAAAAATCATCTAAAAATAACCACTACGAGCATCATAGTTAATGACAAAGCACTGATGGTATTTTACCTGATGTGGGGAAAAAGCTGCTATCACTTTTGTTTAGAAATGTGCTGGCAGTTCTAGCCAGTGCAATAAGGCAAGAAAAAGAAATTACAGTGGTAAGACTGGGTAAAGTAATAAAACTGTCATTATTCTCAGATGATATAATTTTGTATGTAGAGAATTCCAAAGTATCTACAGACAAACCAGGAAATTGCTAAGTAACTTTAACAAGGTCACTGGATACCAGCTCAATATACAAAGCTCAGTTTTACTTCTGTGTACCTAAAACAATGAAGAATAAAATAGAATTTAATAGGACACCGTCAACCATCACTTGAAAAATCAAAATCGCTGGAAATAACTAAAAAAATGTACAAGAACTCTATACAGAAATCTATAAAATATTATTTGAAGAAATTGAACAAACCCAAATAATGAATTATAATACATAATAGTTAAATATCAACTCTTTCCAAACTGATCTATAGGATTAATGTAATTCTGAACAAAACAAAACTTTGGCTAGTATTTTTTTTTTTGGAAATGGTGACTCTAAAGAAACATTCTAAACTGATTCTAAAATTTATATGAAAGTGCAAAGGACTAAGAATAGTTAAGACAACTTTAAAGGCGTATGCAGTTGAAGGGCCACACTACCGTAAATGAAGATTCATTGTGAAGCTACAGTGATTCAGACTGTGTTGTAACGTACACACGGGAAGACGACCAGGGGAAGAAAATAGAGTTCAGAAATAGACACACACTTTATAGACAAATGATTTATAATAGCAGTACTCCAAAGCAGTAGAAAAATGTCTTTTCAATAAATGATGCTTAGTCAATTGGATAAACATATGGAAAAAGATAAATCTTGTCCTCTTCACATAATACACAAAATTCATTTCCACAGATGTTATAAATCTGAATGTGGATAAAGCCCAACTAAGGAGAATATCTTAGAGATCTTTAGTTGGCAACGACTTCTCAGATGGGTCACAAAATGCACTAATTATGCAGGATAAGGTTGATAAATTTCTACCTTAAAATTAGGAACTTGTGTTCCTCAAAAGACCCGAACCGACATCAAATTTGCCAGCCATTGAATGCGAGAAGGTATTTACAAAACATGTAGCAAAGGACTTCAAAATCAAGGAAAGAACCATCAGAAGGACTCAATACCAATATTGGCGGGAGATCTGCACAGACACTTCACAAAAGAAAATGTCCTAAAGGCCAAAAATATGTAAAACAGTGTTCACCCTTGTTAGTGAATAAGAAACTGCAAATAAAAATCACAATGAGATACCATTACATATTCCTAAAAAGATACAATGGTCAAAGTCAGACAACACCAAGTGTTGGCAGGGAGGCAGAACAAGTGGATTAATCGAAGGTGTTTGCAGAATACAAACATGCACCAAAGGTAGGATTTCTCAATTGCGCTCTTAAATATAGACCCTATAGAGCTTCACACGTACAGATACCAAGGACGTGCGTAGAATCACCACGCAGCCTCACACGTGCCACTCCTACGCTGGAGACAGCCCTGTGCCCATCAGCAGTAGAACGTGTAAATAAATCGTGGTGCCATCACACCGTGGAACACTCTACAGTATAAAAAAAACCGAATAAAGTATTAATCTGCCAAACAATAGGGAAGGATACCACAAGTGTAAGATTCAGTAAAAGAGAAGAAAACAGACAAAAAGCGTATACACAGCATGGTACGAATTCTATAAAGTTCAAAGGCAAAACCACCCTAGGGGTTAGTCGTCTGAAAGCATTTCACTTTCCACGCGACAGGGTCGGGGGGAGGGGGTCCCCGGGACAGCCTTGATCTGAGTGACGACTTCCCGGTGGTGCGAGCTTGGTGACGATGTGCTGAACTCCACACGCAGTACACTTACGACGTGTGCACTTCCCTGCCTGTGTCTGTGACGTTATGACTCTGGACTAGGTGAGAACTGTTTTCAAGAAAAGAATGCAGGAGAAACTTAGCGTGGGGACATACTCCCGTCTCTCCTAGTGGCCGTGGGCTGAGACAAGCCGCACGCCCAGCTGGCGTCTGGGTCTGCGGCCCTGGACTCAGTGGGGGAGGGCCAGGCTTTAGATGGAAATCTGCATGTCCCAGCACATCTGAGTAGCTGCAGCCGGGCGTGAAGGAGCTCCACAGACGCGGGCTGCAGCACATTGGGACAGACACCCCGGTTCTGGACCCTGGGCTGGTACCGATCACCGCCCAGCAGAGAATCAGAACAAGTGGGGGGCTTTGCGTGACTGTGCGCATGCATGCTTATTGCATAACTAACTAAAAATAAAACAAATAGAGGCGGATGTCATAGAAGCGGACATAAAAGGAAACGAAGAAAATGGGTCGCAGGGAGTTGGTTTGCATGATGGGGGGGGGTGAGAGGTCCAAACCCGTAGGGGGGCCGCAGGCTGGGGCCCTCGGGGAAACGTCCCTGCCCCGGATTGCACGGCCCACCCACGTGACTGCGGAGATCTGCTTCATTTAAGGCCGACGGAGGACCGGCCACCCCGACTGGCACCTTCACCGTGGCAACTAGCGGGGGACGTGAGGAGAAACTGGGTGCTCCAGCCCGGCCGCCGAGACGTCCCACCACTGTGGACCCTTCCGCTTGTCAGCTTCCAAGAGAGGCCTTCTCTGAACGGGGGTCACCGCTCCTTAACCCCCACTGTCCCTCGGTCAGCACCCTATTTCTTTTCTTTTACCCTTTGCCCTCGGCTGTGGCTCAACACACGAGCTGGTGCTGATGCCAATAGTGCCGCGTCACACTCGACATCCAAGTGCAAAAGGTTAAAGTAATTATAGGCTGACAAGGTCGAATTTGTCTTTATTAACTCTGTACTTGGCCGGTCTTATTCTCTGCATCATGGGGTCAGGGAGTGTGACCTTCAGTAAGGTCCCCCTACTAAGGTGACCAGATGTTAACATGGGTAAAGCGGGACACCACTGACCGGGGGGGAGGGGGTTCTTGATTAAAAATGGGGTCTCTCTCCCGCCGTTCCCTAGCTTGTCGTGCATTCTTTCCAAACATCGGGACTTTTTTAAACGCCGTGGGACGCGGGACACATTGTTAAAAATCGGGACTATCCCGCCCAAAGTGGGACGTCTGGGCACTTTACCCTAAACGGACAAGCCCAGTGACCAAACATGTCTAAGGAGATTCTGGAGAACGGCTCCTTCTGCCCAGCACCCCAAGTCCCATCACGAGAACCACGTCAATACTTGAGTGTCTGGGTGGAGCCTCAGGCATTAGGGACACGGCATCGTTTGGGGCACCCCGAGGTGTGCTCGGCTGACCCGAGTCCTTGCATCCAGCCGACCCCCTGCGCCCGCCCCGTCTGCTGGGGCTCCGAGCCCCCTGCCCTGCGCCCTGCCAGGCCATCCTGCAGTCAGAGGGCTGGAGAGAGCCCGCCCCTCCCCGCCCGCTGCTCTTAGCTTAATTGCAAATCTGGAAATTAAATCAGAAGCCTCCACCGCGACGTGCTGACCCAGTCATGACCGTTCGGAAGCGTGAGCTAGGAACTGGGATCTGCTCTGCGTCTTCCTCCCCATCAGTCCTGATGCGAAACGGAAGTAAGGACTCGGGGAAAGGGACAGGCCGCGATCACCACTGTCTGACATCTGCCTTCAGCCCTTGGCGAGGAAGCCCTGCGGCCCGGACTCCGGGGCGGGGCGGGTCTACGGGGGCTCCGGCTGATTGGCGGCCGGCTCAGGGGCAGAGGCTCCGGGGTGAGGTTTTCCTGGTGCAACGGAGGAGGCAGCACCCAGGACGGGTGTCCTCATGGGAGCGGCTACTGTGCAGGATTCCGACGACGGACCACAGCGCCCGCCCCCCACACCCCTTCGCCCACCAAGCGGCTGCATGACCGACAGCACGGGCAGGCTCAGTGTCCCGTGGGGACGGTGGCTCTGAACTCCGCCGCCCCTGACAGCCCACCCCACTCGGCACCCCAGGCCGCTGCTCACGTCCTCACGGCACCTCTAGCCGGGTCACAAAGGCTGGTGTGAGGGACACAGTGACCGTCCCCCACGGTCCAGCGCTGGCCAGGCTGCCGATGGGACACAGAGCACAGGCCCCGCGTGGAGAATCGCGGGGTGTGGGCCGGGCAGCGTCGGTTCGGGGGAGCCGTGCTGGGCGGGGGGTGCGAGGAGGGCCCAGCCTGCTGTGAGTCAGGGCGGCTCTGCACAGGGGGTGGCGTTGAGCTGTGGGAGAAGCAGGCAGGGGAGCCGGGAGAGGGCGGCAGGTCAGACCTTATTCAGGCCCCTGCAGGGGAGAGGGCGCGGTGCAGACCGCGCTGAGCACCCGCTGTCACAGACGTGCCCGGGGTTCCCGAAACGGGGAGCAGAGGGAACGAACAGGAGCTCCAGGGGTGTGGGAAGGAGGAGAACAGAAAGTTATGGATGAGGCAGGGGCAGAATGCTGCCCACGGCAGAGGGCGCGCATGGGACCCCGCCTTTCGCGTTTGGTGGCTTCGCAGGGCGGCTGGGGCCGCCTCCGGGACTCAGTCCCCTGTGGGGCGCCCCAGGCCATGCACGGCCTGGTCAAGACCCTGGCTTGGGGTCTGAGCACGTCCTCTGTGACGTCTGGGGGGCATCACAGTTCAGGAGCTCGGGGTTGGTGATGCTGGTTGAGGACAGGGGTGCACAGACCTGCAGGGGCTGTGATGGGAAGAGGGTGGGCTCGGGGAAGCCGGGAGGGCTCAGTGGGTTAAGCGCCCACTTTGCAGCCCCGGGGACCGGGGATCGAATCCCGGCCCCGGCCCATGCGGACCCATATGCTGCACTGGGAGCTCCCCCAGTTCAGTTCTCTCTCTGTCTCTGTCTCTGTCTCTGTCTCTCTCTCTCTCTCTCTCTCTCTCTGTCAAAAATAAATAAATAAATAAAAATATATATTAAGAGGGTGGGCTCAAAGGACAGAACCCTCAGGCTTGGGGACAGGCCCACCAGAATGACAGGGAGTGTATGAAAAAAGAGAACTGTGTTTCCTGACTAACCAACGCTGCCTTCTCCTAAACGCATCTGTGCACACGTGGTCCCAGATTACAATCCAGAGAACCGGGCTCCTCTGACGCCCCATCGTGCAGCCTCCACCCTTGTCACACAACTTGATTCCACAGCGTAGGCCCCGCCCATGCCCTTGTCATTGCCTTGTGACTTCCAAAACATTGTACTGTTTATTGGGGGGATTGCACCTCAATTTATTTATTCATCATCTAATAAAAAAGAAGTCAAAGGGAGGCCGAGGAGCTTGGCCATAGCCCAGAACAAAGCAAAGCCATGTGTAAAGGAGCACAGCCAAATCCAGCTGCTACCCACCTCAACTCACAACGTTACAACGTCACAGTGCCACAGAATCCCAGTACACAACACCGGCCTTGCCAGGAAGCAGCGAAATATTAGCCCAACCTGGGAGCAAAAACATAAGGCAACGGGAACAGAGCCAGGAAAACCTGTGAAGAAAATGCGAGAACAAGTCATAGACGGAGGCGATCATGTTTACACAATACATGTCTGACCCAGGACCTGTGTCTAGAATGTATGAAAGACATGTATGCCTCAAAAATCAGAAGTGATAAAATCTAATTTATAAATGTGAAAAAGATACGCACCGACGTCTTACCAAAGAAAAGATACACGTGGCGAGTGTACGTGTGAAAAGACGGCCGACGTCATTAGTCATTAGAAAGATGTGCAGTGAAGCCAGAATGACGCACGACTACACACCTAGGCGTTCAGAACGGCTAGAAGGAACACGACAGACACGCTGCTGGTAACGACATTGGCAGGAATCCGCAGCGATTGGAACGCCGATCCGTTGCTGGTGAAGATGCAAATAGTGCAGCCACTTCGGAAAACAGCGGCATCAATCCTGGTCCCAGATATTTGTCCAAAAGAAAGAAAAGCCGGGCTCCACAAAGCTTAGTGCGTGAACGTTTGCAGTGTCTGTATTCGTAACAGCGTAAACCGGAAAGATCACTAATGGCCAGTCTCTGAGGAATGGGCGGCGGCTGCTGCAGACGCACGCTGTGAACCTCCAGTCAACAATGAAAAGACAGCTAAGTGTAAAGATCTGAGTGACGACATGGCAGGGTGTTAAAAATATGAAATGCTATTGGTAAAATCAGTATATAGAATTATTATTACAATAAATGTAAATGGACTAAAATTTCTGGAAATGAAAGATACCAGAATGGAGAGAATAAACATAATCTACCCATGTGTGTTCCAGCAACACACAGAAAACCAAATGAAATAGAAATATTTAAGCGTGAAGAAAGCCAGCATGATATGAGGTAAAGTGCATTGAAGAGTAAAGATATTCAAGGGGGGAAAAATGCTATAATTGGTAACAATAACCATTAAAATCTTAAAATAATCATGAAAATATATGAAGTTAATACTATATGAGAGCTGCCCAGAAAGTATCCAGCCACGTAACCGTTCTCGTTATGTTGACAATGGCTGCATTTTTTTCCGGACAGTCCTCGTATTTTCAAAATATGTGGAAACAATAAGAAAATTTGGAGAAATAAATTTATCAATAATTGGACATAAATTCTGTGCTCCTTTTTCAGAAACTGAAAAATAAAGTATCCCCCCCAAAGTAAAACATTAGGATATGTTTAGGAGTCGGTTACTGAGGTTGGACATCTCTCCGGACACCTGCACACACGTTAGCCAGCCAATTCCAACAGCGTGTGAAAAATTACCATAATTAACCATGTTTATCTCGGTAATAGAAAAATCTCCTAAAGTAATACACCATAATTAAGAATGATTCTATCAATAAATTCATAGAAAGCATTTGATCGAGTTTGACCTTAATTTATGCCATAAACTTCTCCCCAAAGCATAAATTATTACATCATATGATCATTTACTGAAAGCACAGAAAAAAATGAACACTATTGAACTTACAGAGAACCCAACGGGGTTGTGAGTGACTTTGCTCAGGTGACTATTTTTCTACATCGGGACTAATTATCTAGTAGTAGAATGGAAAAGGGGACTGCCTTCCCAGTGCCTATTATAAAGGACTCAACTCTTCTGAAAGGAATGCATACGATTTTTATGAGAAAAAATTTAAACTTAATTCAATAACATAAAAATCATACTACAATAAACGTAGGGAAAATACCTTAATCAAGGCCGGGACAATGTATCATTCATTATAACGCTTAATTTTTCCTACCTTACTCTAAAACTTTAATGCAATCCTAATCAAAACTATAATTTAAAAAATAAAGTCAACACGTTGAACCCTACAAATAACTAAGTAAACGTTGAAAAGGAACCAAAGACGGGGCATCATCCCACCAGGCACAGTGACAGCCTAGTGACCACGGCGTGGGTGTGGCAGGCGGGGAGGCAAAGAGAGGACAAGGAACCCCAAACTAGAGCACTCGGCGCCCCTGTGAGCACCTGTGGGCAGCGCGTAAAGCTACGAGTCCCTGGAGGACGCTTTCCCATGGACGGCGGGTCTGCACAAGGCACCTGAGCAGCCACGTTCCCATCGCCGCACACCCGTGGGCACGGCGTGGACTGCATTACAGATGGCGTTTGAAAAACAACAAGAGCAGTGGCTCATAATACGGAGACAAACACAGGTGGACCTCTGCCTCATGTCATGGTCACAAGCAAACTCCAGATGGGTTTAAAAAACACTGACTGGGGAGGCCGGGAGGGCTCAGCGGGTTAGGCGCTCACGTTGCAGCCCCGGGGACCGAGGATCGAATCCCGGCCCCGGCCCGTGTGGACCCATATGCTGGGCTGGGAGCTCCCCCAGTTCAGTTCTCACCGGGGAGAGACCCCAGCCTAGTTCCTGCCCTGTGCAGCCCCCCACCCACCTGTGGGATGAAACTATGTGGAAAACCCAATGATGTGCAACTATGGAGACTGTTCTGGGCCCTCCCCCTTCTCTCTGTCTCTGTCTCTCTCTCTGTCAAAAACAATAAATAAATCTTTAAAAACAAAACACTGGGAAAGCCGGGACGGCTCAGCGGGTTGAGCGCTCGCTTTGAGGCCACGAGGACCGAGGATCGAATCCCGGCTCCGGCCCAGGCAGGACCCACGTGCTGAACTGGGGAGTTCCCACAGTTCGGTTCTCTAGCTGTCTCTGTCTCTGTCTCTCTCTCTATCTGTCAAAAGTAAAATAAAAATAAATATGCACTGAAGAT
>PVKE010008195.1:0-22901 GCA_004027555.1 Craseonycteris thonglongyai | reverse complement strand
GACTACATTAAAAAAACAAAACACTGACTGTACATAAAGAGCTAAGGAGGCAGCGTGGGACCGTGCGCGTGGGCGGGCGGATTCCTCATGAAGATTGAAGAGCCCAAGACCCCAGGTAAACTTGAGATGGTCCTTCAGACACGACGCCCGGCACGAGGAATGGAGACCAGACACGGAGGGAAGTAACAGCACCTTGAGTATAAAGGCAGGTCTGAAAAGCCACCAGGAGAAAAGCCAAGAAAACTCACGGAAACACTGGCCGAGAACGTGGCCGACGGTTCCCGGGAAGGCACACTGGGTGGCTAGGAATGGCTGAGGCGACCCTAGAGGTGAACGCCAGGCCTCAGAACCCACACGGGAGACAGTGCCGGCCGGTAGCCAGGGTGCGGGGAGCCCTTGGGTGGTGGTTGGGGAAATCGGGTCGCCAAATGCCCCACGACCCAGAAGTTTTGTTCCTTGTTTCCGTTTGTCCCTCAGCAACAGTCCCCTGTGCGAGGACAGACGTGAGGCTGTGTGTGGACTGTGGCTGCCGTGTGGCTGTGGATGCACCACAGAGGGAGGCGTTGGACGGGACACTTAGCAGACGGCAGGAGCCCCGCACCGGGTTACCCTCCTCGCGCGCGTTGACTGAACATCCTCAGACCAGCCAGCGAGGCCCACGGTACCGCGTCCCCCTCTCAGGGTCTCGGATTCCCTGTCGTCCCCGTTTTTGTCCTTATTCCTCACGGGAATTCCAGCTCTGCACACAACAGGCCTTCGCTGGGGTCCTCGCCCCCATTTATGAGAACAGTTCGCCGACCTTGTTTCCCTCCTGCCCGCTCCCCCACCCTTCCCGCTATTCCATATCATGTTAAATCCCCAAGGGAGCATCGTCTCACCGTCAAGTATGACGGCGTGTGATCCAGAAACACATATTCTTCCCTTCCCGGAACTGTCACAGTACAGTGTGATACCTTGGGATCCGAACGCCCCCGAACTCGAACAACTTGGAATCCGAATGAAAAAAATCAAGCAAATTTTGCCTCGGGATCCGAACGCCAACACGTTCGCGTGGGACGGCCCGTGGCTTTATCCGAACCCCCGCTCCGCTTGGAACTCGAACAGGGTTCTGGGACAAACTAAGTTCGAATTCCAAGGCATCACCGTATTAGAATCCCACTCCACGGTTTTCAACAATTGATGTTCGCTGTCACCAAGTGTAGCGCCTGGGTTCCCATCGCCTGACAGCAATGTATCTGCTCCGTTTGCACGTGTGCGTGTGAGTCAGCCACACACTGCGGTCGGTGTGTCTGTCTGTTGGGTGTCCTTTGATCTTTTCGGGGTTGGCCCTCACTTCTCTTTCCCCCTCCGCGGGTTTGATGGGTTGAAGAACCCAGTACCTTTGCGCTACCGTGTGTCCCGGCGCCTGGGTTTTGCTGACTGCGTCGATGAGGTCGCTTAGGATCGTTCACGGTGCCAGGCGTGTGCAGGAAGCCTGGGGTCCGGTGGGTGCTGGGCCCCGCCTGAGCCACGTGGCAGGACATTGCGCCCGACGTTCTCAGCAGGAGCCAGAACGGCGGTCGTGAGTCACAGAGCAGCCGGGAAGCCGCCTGAATCCCCGGTGCTCTGTGTGAAACGCAGGAGACCCAACGGGACTCAACGCTCGCTGCTTTGCGTAGCTGTTTAATATAATTTTCTATGCATCCGTACACACACTGCCTACTTCTCAAAGTTGCACATCTATCTAATTGCATATATTAAACACATCAGTGCAGCTGCTGAGACAAGAGGCCGGCTGGTGCGGCTCAGCCGGGAGGCGGGACGACTGAGCCCAAGGCAGGGGCCTGCGGGGCCCCGGGGGGTAGCGAGCGAGCTCCGAACCCACGTCACCCAGGGCCACCGGACACCCAAGGGGAAAAGGACAAGAGCCACCACCTCAATTCTCAAGTCCTCACTGTTCTCCCGCAGAGAACGTGAGGGACTATTCTCAACACTGCAACGGGCCTTCCGAGCCTTCCCCGCCGCCCCCGGGACCCTGGTCACTGCGGACGCGACCGGAGGTCTCCCCCTCTCCCCCGCCTCCTCACCTTCCCCCCCAAAGCCGCCGGGGTCTCGGGGCTCCCTGTGGCTACTCTTCTAGACGTTTCTCCCAGACAGTGCCCTGGCCCGAGGGAAACACGCTGGGGCTTCTCCCACTAGACGGAGCCCCCGAAACGATGCTTCTTGGAACCGAATGGCCTCCGCTGTCCCCCAGGTGTGGTGGGCAGGGGGACGGGTCCTGCCGTCCTCCCCGGTTCCTGGGGGTCTCATTAGACATTCTTCCAGCTGGCAGAACCCCGCGGGGCTCCCTAGACTTGAGGGGGAAGCTTTTCTGGGAGGAAGGGCCAAGAGAGCGGTTTTTCCAAAATTAAAGGTCATGAATACGTTCCCGTGGAGAAGCTCCCACGCACCGAACGCCAGACCGCGGTGGCCCCGCGCCGAAGGCGTCAAGGCCGGCGGCCCCAGCCCGGGCCCGTGAGCCGTCAGCTCGATGGAGCCGGCGCTGCAGGGAGGGGATCTGAACGCGGTCGCCACAGCCAGCCGCCTTGTGTCAGGACGTGCCCGGGGACCCGATGAGTGACCGGGAAGCCCAGACCCGTCCCTGGGCGTGAGCAACACTCGAGTTCACTGGGTCCCGAGGCTCAGGGCGTAAGAGCAGGGAGCCGCGTACCCCGCTTTGTGGAAACCCGACACCGTGAGAATACCCGCACGAGCAAACGGGCTTAGCCATCGAGCGATCAGGAGCCCCGAGCCCGCGGCCTCGTCTCCTTCCACGTATAACGGCAGGCAAACGGGACCCCGTGGACAGCCTGCCCCTCACTGGCTTTACGCTACGATTTGATTGATAAAAATTCAACTTACCCAGAACTTCCCAGACTCGTGTGCTGTGGAAAGTGGGGCAGTGGACCTTGGGAGCGCAGATCAGTACGTCCGGGACGGCTTCGCGGGAGCAGGAACGTGTCTGGCTGTGCGCACAGGTGGCCCTCAGCTCCGGGCCAGCCCTGCGCCCGTGACGCACGGCCGGAGCCCAGGGATAGAGGCAAGGGCGCCGGGCAGCGCCCGGGCATCGAGACGGAGTCGCCGCAGGATTGCACCAAATTGTTCCAGGGACGTAGAATAAAATCAATGCTCTGAAACCCCGGCCTCCGGCGTCCATCCCAGGAAACGGGCCGCAGTTCTGCACAAAACGAGGACGACAGTCACTGTTATCTGCGAAACCGGCTTCCCAACCGGACTGTGCCGACGAAGGTGGAGTCAGCAGAGGCGCTTGGGCCCCGCCCACCGGTGAGTGGGGGTGGCGAGTCTAGTTCTTCGGGTGTTTAACTTCCGATTTGTCTCTGTGCCCAGACGGGACGCCACGGATCTTCTAAACTTCTGGGGAAACGCGTGCACTCACACCTCGGGTCCTTTCCTGCTCTGCCCAGCTGTGAAGAAAGACGTCACCCAGACGGCGCACACGCGTGACAAAGCCTGTGGGGGGGCTGCTTCAGAGGAAAGCCCCCCCTGTGGGCGCCCATGTCCTGGGAGGAGGAGACAGAGAGGAGGGGGAGGGCCCAGAGCCGTCTCCATAGTTGCACGTCATCAGTTTTCGACACGGTTTCATTCCACGCGGGTGGGAAGAGGCCGTGCAGGGCGGGAACCGGGCTGGGGGCTCCCGCATGGGAAGCGCACCCCAGTTCAGCACGTGGGTCCACACGGGCCGGGGCCGGGATTTGATCCTCAATCCCCGGAGCAGCAAAGCGAGCGCATAACCCGCTGAGCCCCCCGGCTTCCCCTTCTCCATTCTCCTCCTCCTCCCTCCCTCCCCTCTTCCACGCGTTACTAGAAGCTGCCTAGACTGCAGAGAGTGGCTGCTGGGGGACACAGCTCTGTGCCCAGGATGAGGACAACGCCCAGGCCCACGGGGACGCATCGTCTGTGGCAGGAGCGTGCACACACTCGTTTGTTCAGCAAGCACTGGCTGGGCTCACCAGGGGCCTGTGAGCAGGAGCCGAGGACCACCAGTCCCTGGTGGCGCTTAGGTCCCACGGTGGCTTGGGGACAGTGGCAGGGAGCGCAGGCACAAGGAGGTCCGTGCACACTTTAGTGCCCCGAGGAGCCCGGAAGAGCCCACAGCTTCTGTCCAAGGGCCTGGCGTGCAAATCGCCGCCTCCCGGGCGTGCACGGACGCGCCCTGCCTGTGTGCAGGAGGGTGGGCACAGTTCTAAGGACGGACGGCACGAAGCAGGGGCAGCCGCCTGCTCCAGCGACGGCACGTGACACGGAGCCAGGGCAGGAGAGAGGTCAGGCCACACGGGCACGGGGGGGACGTCCGAACGCGAAGCCGGTGCTGGCGGCGGCACAGCCTGCAGAGCCCGCGCCCGGAGCCCGCGCCAGACGCGCCGGATGGGCCCCGAGGAGCTGAGCGCAAAGGGCCCTTCGCTCCCCCGGGGCCCCCGCCTCTCTCTCGGGGGCGCCGCCTGTGAGTTCTGCTCCCGCCCTGCGGCACCGAAGCCCCATCCAGGCAAAAGTATTCTGGGCTTGGGGAGCGAATTTGCAATTAGAAAACTTGCTGTCATAATCACTCGCATTTGCATAATACGGGCTCTTCATTAGAGCAGAGAATGAAATCAGTCTGATAATCAAATCGATTCATCTGCAGTTTCTTTCGAGCCCGTGAGACCCGCAGAGCTCGGCTGATGGACAGGAGGCGGGGGCGGGGGGCGGCCCAAACTCTGAGGGGAAACTTCAGAGGTTCCCGGGGCCCCAGGCCCCGCAGCACGGCCGCCGGTGCATGGTCGGGGTCTCCATGCGGAGCACTAACTGCACAGGAGGCAGCTCCTGAAATCGGTTCCCAGAGCGGAACTTCTCACCGACATGCACCCGGCCCATTGGAGCAAAACCACGCAGAAGCCCAGCGTCATCAGCCCTGGATACACGTGTGCCCAGGCACACACATAGCACACACATGTGCACACACTGCACACACTACACGCCCCACAAACCACACATGTGCGTGCACACACATCACATACTGCATGCCACACACGTGCATACACACAGCACAGGAACACACATAGCACATACTGTACACCACACATCCCATGCACACCACCCACAACAGGCACATACCACACACGCTGCACACACACCACACACAGGCACACTGCACACCACATGCACATATACACACCTCATATACACACTCACACACCATGAATATTGCACACATGCACACACACACCACACACGCACACCACACACACATACCACACACACACCACACACAGGCACACACACACCACACACACACCACACACACACCGTCTCAGGTCGCTTCACTCCTGATTTGCTTCAATTTGATGCCAAATTGAAATTCAGGCCCGGCGTGGGCTGGCTACAGAGCCAAGTGCAAAACACCAAAACTAGAGATTGATTTCCAGATCGGGAACTGTAATTAGAAACCACTAGAAATAGAAATAATTGCTCCAAATCCAATTTCTTTTAAGAAAGGAATGTGCAGTCCGCTGAGGTGGAAAGTCCTGCTGGAAGAAGCGTGCTGTGAGGAGAGGGGCTGGGCTGGGCGCTCTGGCCACGTGCCGGGGTCCCCCCCCCGGGCTGGAGAATGGGGCCCCTCAGGGGGGTTCAGCCTCCAGGGGTGGCGGCCGGGCACCCTGCCGAGGACCCCCGGCCCTCAGGACCACCCTGCCTGCGCTCCCTAAGGGGCCCTGAGGCCGGCGCCTGGGGGGATGGAGCCGGGCAGCTCCTGGTGCACGAGGGCTCTTCCCCGAAGACGCGTGCCCCTCAGGACCCCCGCCACCCCATCTGGGTGGCCACTCTGTCCACCGCCTCGGGGGATCCCACCGGCTCCCGGCTGAGACCCTTCCCCCTCGCCTCATGGCCCAGCACGTGCTGGGCACCTGCCCCAGGGCCGGCCGGGTCCTGGCTCGAACCCCGGCCCTGTTCGGTCACCTGGGCAGGTGCTTGTTGACTGGCTGAGTGATCACACAAGTTCCAGATGGTTCGAGGAGAAGAGATTTAGGCATCTAACTTGCGGGGCCGCTGAGCCGGCTCCCCACAGGCCCCCGGCAGTAAGTCGCAGACGCCGGGCCGACTTCAACCCCTCGGCCACCTTGTCCCTCGGAAGCTGAGTGTTTGGGGGGCAGGAGCGAGAGGGGCCCCCCGAGGGCGTGAGGCTAGCAGACAGGTCGGGAGGCCGGAAAGAGCCTGAGGGACTCTGGGTGTCGGCGTCACTGGTTTTCGTCCATCCTGGTTCCTCTTCTTGCTTCACTCAGCACCTGCCGTCCCCTGTGCTGCTCACCTTGCTCCGCCTTCGCACTATGTAGGCGTGTGTTGTTTCCAGGTGTTTGACGGGTCCTTGAGACCCGCTCTTGTGGATTCTACACACAGACATCAGCTGTGGACGCAGCACCGACTGTGGGTGCTCTGAATCCCTGACGTTTCGTGGAACTTGCTCCTGGACCAGATCCGTGGGGAGTTTTCTGTGCACACTTCAAAGGCCTGGATTCTGACGTGGTTCCTACAGGCGGCGAGCAGATCAGGGTGGTTGGTGGGAGTCAAGCCTCCCAGAGCCTGACAGGTACTGTGTTCTGGGTTCCTCCGTTGTTGGCGAAATGATGTTAAAGCTTCTGACTCCGGTTCTGGATTTCTCTGTTTTCTCCTCTCATGGGTTTATGCTCTGTGTTTTCTGAAGCTGCGTTATTGGGCGCATACGCATTTAGAGTTATGTCCCCATTGATGATTTGATACTTTCATCAGATAAAACAACCTTCCGATCCCTAGTAATTTTCTTTGCTCTGAATCTACTTTGATATGAAAAGAGATATTCATACTTTCTTTGAATTAGTGTTAATGTGGCCTATCTTTAGTCATCTTTTTATTTGTGTCTCTTTCTATAGAGGGTTTCTTGTAAGCGGCATAACGTTATATCTTGCTTTTTTATCTCCTGTGACAGTTCCCGCCTTTGAATTGGGGGTGTTCCGACCGTTTAATGGGATTACGGACCTGGGGGGCGATCTAACCTACCGTTTGGCTATTTGTTTCCTATATGTCCTATTTTATTTCTTTTTTCCTCTTTTACTACCTTCATTTGGATGAATTGATTATGTGTATGACTCCACTGATGTCTTTGGGTGGCTCCTTACTGATAACTTGTTGTGCTGTTATTTCAGTCACCACTTTCTGTCTCATCCTGGCCGGCCTTCAACTGCTCTCCTGGCCCATCAGAACCTTCAATACATTTCCCTATTTTTCCTTCCAGGTTTTGCATTATTTTTGTTATACATTTCGCTTCTGCCAATGTTGTGAATCTCATAATACAGCCTCACTATTTTTTGCTCTAGTCAAGTTTTTTGAAAAGAGATTTAAATAATAAGAGAAACATGCCTTTAATACATCCGTGCAATTTCCACTTCCGACAGTGTGGCTTTGTGTCGCTACCGAGTCCCATCTGCATCATTTCCCATCTGTCTCAGAGGCTTTCTTCAACGTGGCCTGTCGTACGGGTTTGTTGATGCTGAATTCTTCCAGTTTAGCGCGTCTAAAAAGCCTTCTTTTTAAAGGTAGATAAACTGGTTTAAGTGGACAGAGTTTTTTCTGTCTTTCAAAACTTTAAAAACATCACTCCGCTGTCCCCTGGCTTGCCTGGTTTCCGGATCGAAGTCAGCTGCCACCTGTCTTTGGTGCTTGGTGTGTGCTGTGCCCTGCTGCTGCCTGCTAAATAGTCTCTTCCGGAATGGTTAGATAGTCACAAGAAGGTATAAAATATTAGAGAAAGGCCCCACGGTCTCAGACTCCCCAGGGACTACACCTGACGTAACCAGGGTGTCGCAATCGGCACCGTGTCCTTGGACGACCCTGTGTCACGTCGTCCCAAGGGCGGCTCGTTGCACCAAATTCAAGGTGCCGAGCGAGCGCATCACCGGGAGGACCTCTGGTGCCGCACGGCGGTCGTCACTCACCGTCCTTGTCCCAACCCCTGACAGTCACGAGTCTGTGTGTCTCGATCTACCGTTGTCGTTTCTGCAATGGGATGTGACTGGGTTCACGTGGTATGTTTTGAAAGTAGCTCATTTTTTTTAAGTTTAGCCCAATACCCTTGGGATGTGAGAGCCACACAAGATCTGCACGCTCCCACGTCCTCTGCCTTTCCGTTATCGAGTGGTTTTGGGTGGTAGGAACGCACCGTGGTCTATGCCGCCGTCAGCTGAGGGGCATTTCGGCGGTTCTCGGCTCGGTATTACCCACACGGCTGCCGAGAACAACGGCCTTGGTGTAGACAGCGGCCCACGGGTGTAAAGGCTGGGCCTCATGGAGCCTGCGTGTTTAATGTCTAGAGAAACTGCCAAGTGCTTCCAGAACCGCCGTCCGGTTTTCCGCCCCCAGCAGTGCCTGCCGCGCGTCCCTGCCGCCTTGGCCCGCTTCGGGTCGCCTCTGCATTCCAGCGGTCTGGTGACTTACCGTGCCGCCCTGTCCCGGTCCCCGTACGCACGGCCCTGGAGGCAGTGAGACGCGGTATCGTTTCATTTGCTTACTTGCCATTTGTGTGTCCTCTTCAGAAAAATGTCTCTTCCTGTCTTGGACCCACTTTCTAACTGGATTTTTAAAATCTTGCGTGCTGAGGGTTCTCTATAAATTCCACATACCCGTCTTTTGTCAAGCATGTGGTTTTCAAGCATTTTTCTCTCATTGATACCTTTTCACCTGATCTTTTGCAGGACAAAAGTTTTAATTGGAACGAAAACCGGTTTATCTGTTTTTTTTCTTTATGAAGCATGTGTTTGGTATCGTTTCCAGGAACGCTTTCATGCCCTACGTCCCAGATATACTCTCCTATGTCACCTCCTGAAAGTTTTATGGTTGTCCCTTTTACATTTAAGTCTATACTCCATTTTAAGTTCATTTTAGTGTAAGCTGTGAGGCTTCGGTTGAGGTTATTATTATTTTTTCACCTGTGTGTGTGGAATTCCAGTTGCTCCAACACTACCTCGCCTTGGTCACATACCAGTGGTCCGTCCCCGCATGGGCTGTTTCTGGGTCGTGTGTCTCCTTGATCTGCGTTGATCCAGCCGATGCCACGCACACTCGATCACTGCTGCCATTCGATAATTCTGACCTCAGTTTGGATGATCTGCCTGCTTTGTTTTTCTTTTCACAAACTGATTTGTTTTCTAATTCCTTTGTCTTCCCCATGTTGGCATATGGGCTGCTGAAGTTTGTAGTCTTCCCATAGAAGTTCTTTGGATAAACTTGTGCAAATCGATAGAAACATCTCACTGGGATTTTAATCGGAACTGGAGGAAGCCAGGACACTAGTTTGGGGAAGAACTGACGCTTTACCATGTTGCATCTTAGTCCACGTTCGTGGTGTCTATACATCACGAGAGCTTCGATTCCCTGTGCCAGCGTTTCGTAGATTCAGCACGGGGTCTCCTGCACGCCCGCCTACAGATTCCATCTTCCAACACCTGTAAATGTGTTGCAACATCTACGTGTGCCCTGCCAGTGTGCAAAAATACAGCTGACTGTCGCATAGTGAGCTTGTGTTCTCTGACACCGACGGACGCGTTATGAGAAGGGAGTGCACACGCGTGCGTGTGGGTGTGGATTCCTATGGAATGTCTATAGAGGAAATCATGTCATCTGTAAATAACAACCATTCCATTTCTTTCTTCCCAACTTGTATGAGCTTTATTTTCTTTTATTGCCTTATTGACTCTGGCGGGCACTTCCCGCACGACGTTGAGTGAGTGATAAGAGAAAACGCCCTGGCCTGCTTCCCGGTCCCGGCAGCACTCGGTGTGCACGGCGAGTGTGCCAGCACGTGGAGGGTGTCTTGTACACGCTCTTCATCGCGTGCAGGGGGGGGGGTCGCCTCCGGCCCTATTTTCCTGAGCGGCTTTTTCTTTTTCTTTTTTTCTACCGTGAATAGATGTTGAACTTGGTCAAATGCTTTCTCTGCATCAGCTGGTATGATTGGGATGGATTTTCTGGGGCCGTCACTATGATGCATCGCATTTACTGATGTTCAAATATCGAGCCAGGCTGGTGCCGGGAACGGCGCGCACGCGGGCGTGGGGCCCTCTGCGCACTGGTGCGCGCCCTTCAGAATTCTCGACAGGCTTGGGTTGCGGGCCTCCGCAGCTACGGCCGCATTAGGGTATTAGCCTCCGCGGTTTATTTGTTTAGTTATTGGCGGCCCTCGGCTTCGGCGTCAATAACGCGGCCTTTGGAGAATGAGCTGAGGAGCGGTCTGTCCTCTCCCGTTCTCTGGAAGCAGCTGGCTGACATTGGTATTCAGTCCTCGAAGGCCTGGTGAGATTCCCCCACGAGTGCATCTGGGCCTGGAGACATCATTTTGGGTCTGTTTGCTGTGATTTGCTCGGCTTATTGAAACTGAATGTTTATGTGTTTTTCCAAATCTGGGAAACATCCAGACATTATTTCTTCAAATGTTTTTCAACACCATCACCCACCCACTCGTCCCTGTACCCCACGACACAAATGTTATGTTCTGGGGTGTAGTCCTTCGTGGCCCTGGGATGCTGGTGACATTTATTTATTTCCTTGTTTTTGTTTTTTTTTTATAGTAATTTTCTCTGTTGTTCAGGATGAGTGATTCCTATTGTTCTCTGTCAAGCTCATTGCTCCTTTCCTGTCCTCTTCGTTCTGCTGGGAGCTCACTGAGGGTTTTTAGTTCAGGTATTTTACGTTCAGGCTACGGTTTCCATTCTGGGTTCTAAATTTTCCAGTTCCGGACTTTCCTATCCCTTTGATGAGGCTTTACATGTTTGCTTGCTTGCTTGCTCTATTTGTATCTTCAACAATTAACATTTCTCTTTGTGGCATTTTTGATGATGGCTTTTGGAATCTCCCTTTTTGGGCAATTCTCACATCTGTGTCATCCTTTTTAAAAGACTTACTTTATGGTTTTACAGAGAGAGAGAGAGACAGAGAGAAGGGGGAGGGCCCAGAGCCGTCTCCATAGTTGTGCGTCATCAGTTTTCAACATGGTTTCGTTCCACACAGGGGGGCGGGGGGCGCTCAGGGCAGGAACTGGGCTGGGGGCTCCCTGCGTGGGAGGCAAGAACCTTGACCACCATCCTGGCGGTTACCAGCTGCACCGCAGTTCAGCGTATGGGTGTGCACAGGCTGGGGCCTGGCTTTGATCCTGGGGCCTCGTGGTTGCAAGGCAAGCGCTCCACCTGCTGAGCTACCCCGGGCTCCCTGTTAGTAGTATTTTCACCTCTACGTTGAAGCAGCTTGATTCTGAAATTCCTTGGTGCCATTTCCTTCATGTATCCTGCACGTGGCGTTCTTTGAGTTTCTTGGGTCTGTGAGTTTGTAGTTTTCCATCAGATTTAAATTTTTCCGTGCTGCTCTCCGGTTCTTTCCGTGGGGAGGTTCGTCTGGGCCCTGTCCTCCGTCACGTGTGGAACCAGAGCAGCGTCACGGTTGCTGGATTTAGGCCGATGCCCTGCGTCCCTCCTGACCACCCAACGCCCGAGTCGTGCGGGAGGACAGTCCTGGGGGCCCGGGGAGCTGACCCTTCCCTCAGGGCCGCCGAGAAGCCCTCCTCTGAGGCTCGTTGAGCAGCACGGAGCAGAAACGGGCACGGCATTCACGGTGACCGGGGTCTCCTCACAGCCCCCTGGGCACAGTGGTGGGCTGGCTTCTGCTGAATCCAACCTTGAACTTTCAGCCTAATGACAGTGGTGACAAGGCCGTCTTGAGATGCTACAGAGAGCTTCAGGATGGAAGTTCTTGGAGAGACCCGGTTGCCATCGGGATGGGGACATGGGTCTAAACACGCGTCCCCGAGGGCTGATCGGGCCCGAGGTCTCGTGCTCCCGCGTAGCTGTGACGCGTGGGGACATCGTCTCTCCTGGGATCTCTTTGGTCCTCCCGGCTCTAAAATATTCGTTGGCTCCTGTTGTTCCAGAACATGACTCTGCCTTTACTGTTGGCCTCGAATGTCTTTCTCTGTCTACCTGTGCACTGTCATCTCCAAATACTGTCCCCAAGTCCCCCAGGATTTCTTTATGCTGGACCTTGGGGACAACATGGGTCATTTCCTCACCTATTTTTCTTGCCCGTTAAGATGGCCTCTGTCCCCTGTTGTCACCATACAGGCCTCGCGGCACCCTCTAGCTTTGTACTTATGTGAGGACAGATGGCAAACACTTGTGCTGAGAGAACACAGACCTATGTCTGGTTTCAGGGGACAGGGACACCCGTGAGGGGACAGGGGTGTGGGAAGCTCCAGGTGAAATGGGGAGTCATGGCCTGGCCCTTCCCGAACACGCTGTCCCCTTGTCACCTGTGCCCGGCGGCCCTACACGCGAGGGCCAGCCTCTCCCCTCACAGAGGGGACCTCGAGCCTCAGGCCACAACCAGGTCCCGGGACAGCCTGAGGTCATTTGAGAGTAAGTCCCCAAGGAGGAGGCGATAGTGGACTGAACCCAAGTGGGTCAACTCATGGGGTGGGGGCACCCCAGGACAGAGATGGCCGAGTGAGTGCCCGGGGGCCCCACGAAGCCACGGATTTTCACGTTCGGGTTCAACCCTTCGGTGGCTGCTGAGCGTGAGCTTGGTGGCAGCTGCACCCACTTCTCTGTCAAACAGCAAAACAGAACAAAAGCTGCGCTTGAGGTTTGTGTTTGCTTTGCAGGGATAAGACTGCAAAGAGCCCTGGTGTGAAAGTACGAACTTCACCACCTTCCGTGACCCGGGGGCCGCTGCTTCCCACGTTCTCCCGTCTCTGTGGTTCTGAACGGGACGCCGTCTTCAGAAGCGGTAGCTGGCACTTCAGATCCCCAGTGGTGGCGGGACTGAAGGGCCACACGGGTCGCCTTTGCGGCCGGCTCTTGGCTGGGGGTCTCCGCTCCCCTCCAGTGGGGTGGCCTGCGGGGGGGAGGGCCATGTCAGAAGCACCGCAGACATCCAGAGGGGAGCCGGTGGGAGTTCTGCGGGTCAGCAGCCCTGGCTCGGGGGGACGACAGTGGGCCAGGCTGCGGCTCAGGCCGGGAGGGACCCGTGGGGTCCCCATGGGGTCCTCGGGGGGCTGGCTGCCACCACCTGCACTCTGGCTCCCAGGGGTCAGCATCTCTCACAGGCGAGCCTGGAACTTCGCACCATCGGTCTGTGTCTGAGAATCTTTCCATGCGTTTTTGGCCCATTTTATTTCCTGTTCGGTGACCCTCCAGTTTGTGGTCTTCACGTATTTTCTACAGAGTTGCCTTTTATTTTTTTGCTCATTTGTGTGAATCCTTTGTAAATTCAGGCTATTAATCTGGGGCTGTTTCCATTGGAAATACTTCTGTCATTCTGCCAGCTGTCAGCTAACGCTGTGTGTTTTGTCATTTATCACAACGATTCTGTCAGTCCTTTTCCATATGGTTCCTCATTCTCTCGTGTCACGAAGCGTCCCCCCCGCCAAAGGTCACCTAGATATTTTCCCGACATGTTTGGAATCAACGCGGAGTCTGTTTGCACACACGGGAGCTCCGATCCATCTGGACCTTTTCTGGCGAGTGGATCAGCATCTGTCCCAGCGCGCTTATTAGACGCCCCTTCCTCACTGACGTGACGTGACACGAGCACCGGCAGGGAGCTTGGCGGAACTCTGCACACCCCTGGACGCAGGGGCTTGTGTCCGGGTGGCCTGTTCTGCTCCCCCGGTGCGTGTGGCCCCATCCTCCCGGCTCTGGGCCACCTCAGGTCACACCCCCTGTCCCCCGTCCCTGCCACGTGCTCAGCACCTTCTTCAAAACCACGCGGGCTGCTCTCGTGTCTTGTCCACAGAGACAGAGTAGCCACCTCCTCAGCCTCTGTGACAAAAACCTGCCGGAATTTGTGGAGGTGTAGATGGTACAGCGGTGCCTGGGGACAGATGACTTCTTACGACATTGAGTCTTGTCCTGCGGGGTGGACACGCTACTGTTGTCCAAGCACTTGTCCTTTCTTCCTGGACACACAGGGGGTGACACGTCTCGTCGCCCCTCTCACTTGGGTGTGACCCCGTGACCAAGTTCCAGACACCGGGAAGCAGGCAGGAGTGACACGGGCCACCTCCGTCGGGACCAGAGCCACCATCTGCACTGTGTCCCACGCTCCCCACTGTGGTCTCCCGCCGACACGCAGAGACCCATCGGACCAATCTGGGGGCCGAGGACGTCAGAGCCACTAGACGGAGGAACCGGGGTTCCCGGGGGCCACATCGGGGGATCCCACCCAGAACTGTTACCCGAGCGAGAAACAGACGCACGTTGGCGAGCGTGCGAATGCAGGCTTGTTGCCTGGAGCTCCGGTCTAGCCTCGTGGACGACCTCTTTGTCTATTCAGGCCCATTTTCACTGGTGCCGCAGGTTACAATCGTCTGGAGGTCCGTTGTGTTGTTATTCCGGCTGTGGATGGAATGTTTTCTCCCCGATTACGTTTTCTATTTGGCTGCTGCTGGTGATAGGAAAGCTATTGATTTTCGTTGGTTCATCTATTCCGTCGCCGTCATGAACGGTCATGACCTCTGGCGGTCATTTATCAGTTCATATGTTTGCATATTTACAGGAAATAGTCGTATTTTTCATGTGATTGTGTAATGTTTACATCGGTTTGAGCCTCCAGCACCATATTAAACAGTAATGTGCAGGCGGTATGCTTGCTGAGCTGATTTGGAGAAAATCTCACTAATGATTCCCTATTAAGGGGAATGTGGGCTGCAGGTTCCTGGTAAACACTTTTCATTGAGATAAGAGTGTTTCTGACTGTCTTTGTTTTCTAAATGGCTTTTATCAGGACGGAGCACTGACTTTAATGCTTCTTCAGCATCTGGTGAGATTGTTAAAGAATCTCCCTTGTTCTTGGAGTGTAATGAACTCGTCTCCAAATCCATCTGATTAACAGCGTGGCTGTGCTGTGTTATTTTTAGCACACCGTTCATCTTGATATTAAATATTATTTAGGATTTATTTATCTGTTTGAAACACGCCGGGTATAGATTTTTCTTCTGCGCTTGTTTGTCTAGCTTTGGTATCTTAATTATACCAGCAATTTTAATAAAGTTGATATCTACGTCTCTTCTCTGAAAGTTTATAAAATGTGTGAGTTATTAAATATGCGTGAGCATTTACTGATGCAAATATGTATTTATTCTCTCTTAGCTACTATAGATTAGATTTACGTGTGTGTGTGTGATACAGCTGTAGATTTTATTTCTGGAATATCTATTTTTTTATCAAAGTTGTGCATACATAGTTTCACAAGTCTTTTTTTTTTTTTTTTTTTACAAACAAAGCAGCCCCTTACACCAACACTTTCTCTGCCCTCCCCCAGCGGGAATCATTCAATCCAGAGCCGCGGTTCCCTTTGAGATTTCTTGTCTAAGTTACGCATCTTACTGCGATTTCGATTCTTCATCATCACATACGAACCGCTCTCTTTCTAGCAAAGATTTGATTTTATTATGTTCACCCCCAAACCCACATACGCACTTTCTCTGCAACCCAACTCTTCACGACAGGTACGTACGAGTTGGGGATTGCTTGATATTGAACACTTACGTAACGTTGAGTTTGGAGACAATTTTACATATGAGCCATGATCAGAGTCGCTTACTGGTTTATAAGACCTTCTCTCTTTTTTTGTTTTTGTTTTTGGTTAACAATTGTCTCATTCCTCATGTCTAAAATAATTCCTGCTAAACTCATCATCCATGTTGTATACACCCTCTTCACTCATTTGAGGGAGTTAAGGCTTTCTTTATGAGATTATGACACACACACACACACACGCACACACACGCAGGGGCACTTGGGTCTATGTCTGTATTTCACTCAAAATCACGTTGGAGTCGTTCACATTGTTCCATGTAACGACCACTTATTGCGTGATTTCTCTCACCGCTGAAGCGCACCGTATGTTTTTGCATTTGCTTCTTGCACATCCCATCCCGGGACTGACTTACGTTGTCACCGGAAGTGCGTGCGTTTTGGCCGCCTCACCCACTGGCCTTGATCTGCACCGAGATCTACGAATTCGTGTTAGTTGATGGGCATTTGAGACGCTCCCCACTGTTGGCTCCCAAGCACAATGCTGCTAGAATACATGGCGCGTGCTTACGCTGAGCGTGGGTGCGAATTTCCTTGGGGTCCATCCTTGGGGGGTCATCACTGAGCTTAAGGTATTTAGACCCCCACCGTTACCATAGGAGACGTCCAGCCTCTCCATGTGCTCACGGGGGTGGGTCGATCCGTCGAAAAACCCGGAAGCCACGCAGGGGGAAGGGGCTTGTAGGCTGAACCAGAGGAGTTTTGCTCACACGTCGGCGGGGCTATTACGAGCAGAGGAGCCCCTTCCGTGCGGGGGGACGTGTTGTCTTCAGACGTGGGTTTACGGCGCTTCTGTCCACCGCCCGGGCCCCGGAGGGCGCCGTGGCTGCCTCTGCCGGAGCTGCCGTGACCACTGGCTCACATCTGGGCGCCGGAAGCGTGGGGAGCCGGCTTCTCGTGGCCTCGGAAAAGCCATCGCCAGCAGTCGGACGCCAGAGCCAGTTCATTCTATTCTCTCTGTTTCTTTCCGAAAGATCAGCAGCTAGAACTCAGCTGCCCGGAGCTTTTCGGGGCAGGACCAGCTGGGGCCGGGGGCCTGGTGCCGTCAGCAGTGGCCGCCTTGCCTGAGCGGCTGAGAAAGACGTGCAAGTGACTTGCGGCCTCCCGGGGTCCCGGGTGCCTCGAAACGGCTGTAGAGCCGCCTTTCCCAGGAGGGCGGGGATGCTCACCCTGCTCCTCCCACCCCCCGAGGGGCCCCCGGACACAGCGGGCCTTGGCTGGGGTCCTGCCCCGTCCTCCTTGTTCACGGCGGCGTGTTCAGTATCAGCTCAGGAAGCAGGGCTCTGCCCGATCGGCACCCCCCAAATCCAGCCAGCATGGGGGTTCAGGGACCGGGAATGGAGCACCACGGGGCTCCCGTGGCTGGACGTTCACAGTGACCGAGGGGCTGGCCTGCAGCAGCCACTGGCTGATGAGTGACAGGGAGTCTGAATCTGACCCAGGATCCTTCCCAAAGAAGGGGACGTGGATGGGGCCCGGAGGGGGGCCGCCCCGGCTTCACTGGGCATCGTGCCGTGTCCACAGCGCCAACGCCGGCCAGCCGGCAGCCTCACGCCACAGACGTCTCCGAGTGCGGTCGCCAGCGCCAACTCAGGGACGTTATCAGCAAACTCCTGACAAGAGGATGAGGCAGAAGCGTGCTTACAGTGCCTGGTGCCGGCTAAGCCCCGGGCCACCGGCTTGAGGTGGCATTTGTCCCCCTGGGATTACTGCCTGGACCCTCCAGAGACGACACCACCCAGCTTATGGGGGACACGAAGTCCTACATCCCTCCCCACCTACCCGGCACGATCGGACTCTGATGTGGGACCTATGTCACCAGGACCACGTGTCCCGGGTGTGCCCCAGGCGTGTCCCAGGCGTGTCCTGGGCGTGTCCCTATGGCCCTGCTCTCAGCCTGTGGGCGGGGCCGCCCCGTCTCCCCCGTGGCTGTGACTCGTAGAGCCAGACCCCTGACCCCCTGACCCCCTGGCCTGCCTCCAGGTGCTGCACACAGTGTGACGTCAGCTCTGACACTCTGCTCTCCGACCTGCAGGAGACCCCCGGTCAGGACCCGGGAAGGGGTTGCTAAATGTAATTCAGGTGAAAGCCAAGCCCAAGAGAGGGTGCTGACGATGTCTGTGATGTGACCCGGCGTGGCCGTGGGCGCCCATGAAGCCGCGGTCGGCCTGGCTTCCTGAAGCCAGAGGGGCCTCCTTGGTGGCAGGAAACCCATAGAGATGGCAGAGTGCGCGCACGCGGCGGGTCACATGCCCCAGGGAGCCACGCCCGGGGGAAAGGACCCGCCCTCGGACCCTGAAGCTCAGCCAGGCGGCCCCGGGGCCTCCTCGGGCTGGGATCGAAGTGGAGAGCTGAGCTTTGGAAAGGCCCTGCCCAGAGAGGCCGGGAGCGTCCCCACTGTGTTCTGGGCCGGCCGTGGGTCTGCACGGGCCAGGTACTCACGCGAGTGAGCAACTCCCTCCCTCAGAGGCAGCTCCTTGAGGGGCCGCTTCCATCCCCCCAGCGCTCGTCTCCCCGCAGCCCCGGGAGCCCCGTCCCGTGCGTTGGGCCCGTCCCGTGGGAGCAGAGTGGGCGCTGGCGCGTGCCGAGCGGAGGGGAGGGACGGCAGGTGCGTTCTGGCCCACGGGTGTTGGCCGGATTGTCACTTTGTGCGGGCGGCTGCTGCAGCCGGCTGCGTGCACACACACATGCAAAGCCGGGCCGGATGCGCTCGGAATCCAGAGGCCGTGAGGATTCTAAGAGCGGCCAGCGGTGGAAACGGATGGTTCAGAAGCGGAGCCACTGAAGCCGACGCTCCGGAGCAGGCGGCGGAGCAGCCAGACAGCGCGCTGCGGGGCGGCGTTGGGCGTGTTGTGGGGCCGGCCGTGGGCGCTGCGGGGCCGGCCGTGGGCGCTGCGGGGCGGCGTTGGGTGCTGCGGGGACGGCCGTGGGCGCTGCAGGGCGGCGTTGGGCGTGTTGTGGGGCCGGCCATGGGCGCTGCGGGGCCGGCCGTGGGCGCTGCGGGGCTGGCGTTGGGCATGTTGCAGGGCCGGCCGTGGGCGCTGCGGGGCCGGCCGTGGGCGCTGCGGGGCCGGCCGTGGGCGCTGCGGGGCCGGCCGTGGGTGCTGCGGGGCCGGCTGTGAGCGCTGCAGGGCAGCGTTGGGCGTGTTGGGGGGCCGGCTGTGGGTGCTGCAGGGCCACCGTCGGGCATGTTGGGGGGTTGGCATTGGGCGTGTTGCGGGGCCGGCCGTGGGCGCTGCGGGGCCGGCCGTGGTCACTGCGGGGCCGGCCGTGGGCGCTGCGGGGCTGACCGTGGGCGCTGCGGGGCCGGCCGTGGGCGCTGCGGGGCTGGCGTTGGGCATGTTGCAGGGCCGGCCGTGGTCACTGCGAGGCCGGCCGTGGGCGCTGCAGGGCCGGCCGTGGGCGCTGCGGGGCCGGCCGTGGGCTGCAGTTATGAGAACACGCATCCCCGGTCCTCCCAGGAGAGGCGTGTGGTGCGCGTGGAAGCGCGAGCGCTCCTGCTCCAGCCGCCTGCCAGATGCCAGCCGCCATCCGCGCCATCGCTGTGGGGCAAAGTCAGTTCAGGCGCTGACATGATTCATCCTCCCACTTGCAGGTGAGCAGCTAGATATCCCAGCTGATGGAAGGAAGCTTCTAGAAGGTCTCCCCACCCCCTCCGTCTCAGACTTGGCTTCCAGCCCACACTGCCAGCCCTGCCATTAACCTTCAGCGCTCCTCAATTAGCAGCAGCGAGGGGCCCGGCAGGTGTCAGGAGCGGGAGGGCGGCCGGGGCTCTAAGTGTTCTGCTGGAGAGACGCCCGGGAGACATCGATCGGCTGCAGGTGGGTCACCGCTGAGACAGGAGGCTTCCTGCCCCGGCTGCCTCCCCTCCCTCCGGAGAAGATGTTCCGTGGGGCCCAGACAGAGGCCGAGGCCCATGTCACTCCCGTGCCAGGTCTTCTGAGTGCGGCTCCTAAGAGCTGGGCGTGTGGGCAGCCCAGAGCTGGGCCTGCGTGAGCCCTGCCGACGCCTGGCAGTTTGAAGCGATGGACTGCGGCTGCATGGCTTCCGGGAAGCGAGCTCGGCCGCTCCCCTCCTACCTGCGTGGCTCTAAGCAGCTTCCTGACATGGACCTTCCCCAACGCTCCCCTGAGCTTCACAGCCACCAGGCGCCTGCTCCGTGGCTCAGACCTGCCACAACACAGCAATGTGGCCTCTGAGTTTGCTGAGCTTCCCTGGGACTCAGTCTCCCCCACCTGACACAGATACCGAATGCTCCTCGGGGGACATCCTGGGGGTCCAATGAGCTCGGGGTTCGAGAGTGCCCGGGGAAGGGAGAGCACAAGGCTCAGGCAAGGCTGCACCCCAAAGCCCCACCGCACCCACAGCGTGGAGTTAGGCTAGGGTGACCAGATGGTAACATGGGTGAAGCGGGACACCATGGACCGGGGGGGAGGGGGCTCTTAATTAAAAATGGGGTCTATCTCCCGCCGTTCCCTAGCTTGTCGTGCATTCTTTCCAAACATCGGGGCTTTTTTAAAACGCCGCGGGACGCGGGACACATTGTTAAAAATCGGGACTGTCCCGCCCAAAGCGGGACGTCTGGTCACCTTGGCCAATGGGAAACCCCACGCTCCTTGGAGAGCTGGTTGGCTGGGCGGCGAACACACAGGGTGACCTGAGGCACCTGGAGCCAGACACGGGGGACCTGCTCACCTCCCCCCACCACGGTGGAGGCCGTGGCAACCGGAAGAGCTCCCGATGGCCAAAGCTGGGACAAGGTGACCCACAAAATAAAGCAGAGCCGCGTTACCACCCAAAGTATAAAGTCAAGACCCACGGACCCTCACTGGTTACGTAAATCACTGAGTTAACCAATGGGGGGAAGAGACGGGCGCCCACGCAGGAGAACCCCGAATTATGTCGACAGGTACTCCACCCTGAAGATGGGGCCCGTAGCTCCCCACCCCTCTCACCTGCACCCGCGTCGGGACTTCCTTCCCAAGAGGACACCGGGGAATGTGGTCCCAGCGGAGCAACCTGGCAGACACACCTCAGCCAGGTGAGCAAGGCCAGCACCACAGGGACCCGTCAGGTTGATAGGACGTGATAAGAAGGGCTGGCTCCTCACCTCCGTGGTCTCCCCGCTGCCCCCAAATCCATGACCCAGCCTAAGCCCGAGGCAAACACCGGACGAGTCCCGCTCGAAGTCCCTCTTACAAAGCCCCTGCCCGTGACTCCTCGAAGCCGTCAGAATCCCCGAGACCAAGGGATGCCTGAGAAACCCCCACAGCCCGGAGGCGCCAAGAAGCGGGTCCTGGAACCAGAAGAGGAGCCATTAGCGTAAACAAACAAGCACGCACAGGAACGGTTAGAAAAAACCAGATACAAATAAGCTGACATGCAGCTACTAATAGCATCTCTCGACTGGCCCGTTAATTGTGACAAACGTCCCATCCGAACGCAAGAGGCTCCCAAGCAGCAGACCTGAGGGGGGTGTGGGAGGCACTATCTTTGCCATTTTTCTTTTATTTTCAGTAACGATGTGACGGGCGCACATGGATTTATTTTAAAGGTGCGATTCCGTCCAGAACCACAGAAGTCGGCCTGTGCAGCCGGGTCTTGCGGCCGTGAGAACCTGAGGGTGGGGGCCCCTCCCTGACTCCTCGTGACTGGGGGTCCGGTGGCCACACACCCTGGACTTCCCGACCCCGACAGTCCCTCCCCTCATGTCCTTGAGGGACCTACGGGCCCAGGAGATAAGGAGCTACGGCCCGTCGCCCCTCCCCCTCCCCTGCAGGCTTCGGGCCGGAGCTGGGAGGAGCCTCCCTCTTCCCGTCACCTTGACCGCTCCGGTCACCACGCCGGACTGAGCACCGTAACGATCGACTGCGGTGCCTTTTATTACCTGAGTGACAAGGGCAGCCTGCTGCTCCCAGAGCGGGAGAGCAGGGAGCCCTGCAGATGAATTTCAAGGGTCGGTTAGAAAGGAATCCAGTCCCGTTGAGTCATGACATCCTCCCTTCTCACACTCAGTGTGCAGGACGTGTGAGTGCAGCACACGTGTGTGCAGGCCGGTAGGGCTGCACACGGCACTGACAGCCTGAAGCCCACGTGTGACACCGGGCAGGGCGCGGTGATCGTACACACGTGTCACAGACACGCTGCGTCTTCTGACACACGCGTGTGCACCACCCAGGGCTCCGCGTAGTGGCTGCACCGCCGGGCGTGTAACCACACGTCCGCTGCTGGACGCCCAGGCCGCCCTGCGTGTCTAGAAGCAGGCCGCCACCCTGATGCGGTGGCCGTCCCGCCCTCTGTGTCCTCTGACCCAGCTGCCGCCGGCTCTCCCTCGGGGCCGCGTCCGCAGCCGGCAGGCGCTCTGACGGCCGTCCTCCTGCTCCGACCCCGGAGCTTCCTGGGCCTGGGTGCGTCCTGGGAGCCTCACCCTCCATCCCCAAGCGTGTGGCTTCCACCGGCCGCCTCGTCCACCTGGCACGGGCGGCCACGGCCCACAGCACCCTCCGCGGTTCCGGATGTGGCCCGTCTGCTCCCAAGGGGAGCCCGGCACAAGCGGCACCCAGGTTCTGACTTTGTCCCACAGGAAACGACAGCACTTCGTCCCCTCCTGTCCCCAGGAAATGCTTCCCAGAGCGTCTGCACGGCCCCTGGCGGGGTGGTGGGTGGGCACAGTGGCTGTGATGTTCTCCTGGGGCTCTGGGCAGTTACACACAATTCTGACCCCCTTTTCCTGGTGTCACATTGTCACCGGGTCTATGACCAACACTGTTTTGAATTCTCACAGAGTGAGCGACCGGGTCTATCGCAACAGAGGCCTCTTCTGCCTCGTAGCGACGGCGCTTTATGTATCAGACACCACTGCAGGCCCCCCAGAGACCACCGTGAATGACAGAGCGCAGGGGCCATGCGGTGACAAGACGTAAGACAGATGGGACATTACAGAGAGAAGCCTGCGACAGAGAGGACTGTGAAAGCACACTAACAGAGCGGACACCATCCAGAGGGCTGAGGACGGGCCAGGACTCTCTGCAGCGGTGACCTTCAGGCTGAGACATGGAGGGGGAGGGAGTGAGTCCGGCCCTGAGGGGGGCGGGAGGGGACAGCAGCTGGGCAGCGCCCTGCCGGCTGGAGGCTGAGGGCCAGGCGCTGTGGGGTGTACCGTGTCCCCCAAAAGATGCGCAAGTCCTCCCCCCCACCCCTGTGAAGGGTCTTTGCAGATGAGCCAGATAAGATGAGGTCACAGGGTGGGTCCTCGCCCAACGACCAGCGTCTGTGAAT
>PVKE010008194.1:0-40176 GCA_004027555.1 Craseonycteris thonglongyai | reverse complement strand
CAGTGATATTTTTAAAACTTATGTTGAGGAAACAACTCCATCTAGACTCATTTTTAAATAAGAACTACAATCCAAAAGCCATGGAAATAAAGAAACGAAGAAAGAGCATTTTTCTTTTTTTCTTTAGTTTAGAGAACAAATACAGGTATTGACTCCAAGGTAAAAAGTAATTTCTAGAAACCTAATAAAACTTTATCTCATTCATAAAATAAGAATAATTCATTAGAAAAAAAAATACAATCAGGCTACTTGGAAATTAAGATCATGAGAGCCAAAGAAAACAAATCCACCCGAAAAAAGTACCCTGGAAGAAGAGGTGACCAATGGAATGACCATGTCTGAAGAATGAGTTACATTTAACTGATCCCCTTGATTAACCACAGAATATTTCTCTTAAGGTGATCATCATAAAATGTACCTTGGCAGGCCCTTCCAGCATTCTGCGGGCTGGAGGAAGGCCCAGGGGTAGGGGTGGGGAGGAGTGGAGAAGGGGAAGGCAAGGATCTCACTGCAGGTCCCCAGAAGGTAGTCCTAGCAAGTCCACCCTGAGCCCCATTTTTTGTCATCTTTGCCCAGGTTGTGCCCTCTACCTGTCATGACCCCGTACCCTCTGAGAAGGCTTTCTTCACTTCTAGGCTGATTTACATTTTCTAATATCCTCAAATACCACCACAACTAAGTTAAATTCACTGCATTACAATTACCTATATGTGTCTCTGTTGTCATTATGCTTTGAGGGATATTTTAACCAGAAGCACTGGTTCTATTCAAATACACAAACATGCATATTTGTCATTCGTTCTCTATACCTCAGATGCCTATTGGTAGAACTTAAATATATTGTTACAGTTTCTGCTGGAAAACATACAAAAAGGGCTCTGTCCACTAAGTTCACCACTAGATAAAGGTACCTATCCAACCCACATTGTAGTTATCTAAATTCAATAGGGTACCATCACATTTTGGAACTTTATGAATTTCTACCAGGTATGCAATAGTTTATGAAGATGGACCTCTGAGAATCCAATAACTAGCTTAAAACCTAGAAACCCTACTATGTAACAGTAAATGCATTTTTGTTTCTCCCAAATGGAAATACAGTTGGATATTTTCATTTGCTGAATATTATCTGAGTTTTCCAGAGGGAGCTCTAAAAGGTACTGACTTTCAGCTTTGCATTGCTGTTTCTACTGTTTTTGACCTGTGGTACCCCTGGGCCACTGAACTGTAAAACCAGGCAACTGTATTATTATATCAGGACTATAGCAGGGAATTCAGGCCCTGAAAAGATACTATAGCTAATCAGCACAAATCATCTAATGGCCCAACTATCTAAAATATTGGTGTCTTGAGTAAAGTTCTCAGAAATATTTTCAAGACTTGCAGTCTCCAGTTCTCCCTACCCCCCCCCCCCCAAACCCAATATGTTCCCTGTACCCTCTCCTGGACCATGTGCATCAATGGGAACAGACCAGAAAATGTACTTAACCTAAAAAGTAGATCAGTTGGAAGCACTAGAGCACAGATGTCCAAACTGTTGGCTTCCCTGGGCCACACTGGAAGCATTGTCTTTGGCCACACATGATACACACGACCACTAACAATAGCTGATGAACTAAAAAGAGTTGCAAAAAAATCTTGTAATGTTTTAAGAAAGTTTAGAAATTTGGGGATGCTGTGATAGCTCAACAGGTTAAGAGCTTGCCTTGCAGCTGCGAGGTCTGGGGGTTGAGTCCTGGCCCCCGCCCGTGCAAACCCATATGCTGAACAGGGGAGTGCTTCCCATGTGGGAGGGTCCTGGTTTGGTTCCTGCCCTGCGTGGCCCCATATCCACCTGTGTGGAATGAAACTATGTTGAAATGATGTACAGCTGTAGGGACTGCTCTGGGCCCTCCCCCTTCTCTCTGTGTCTGTCTTACTCTCTGTGTAAAAACAATAAAGTAAATTTAAAAAAAGAAAGAAAGTTTAGAAATTATTTTGGTCTGCATTCAAAGCCATCCTGAGTCACATGTGGCCGGTGGGCTGTGGGTTGTACCACCATGAACTAGAGATAGGTAAAAGATTAAGCCCATGAAGAAACGCAAGAGAAAGCAATTAGAAAATGAAAGTCCTGTAATTTTTGACTCAATTCCATCACAATTTCTTGCAAAATCATGCTTTTAAAGAAAATTATAAATATTAATGCCATTAATGATATCTTTATTTTACTGAGTGGGTGAAACTCCTTTACAAGTTGGGAAGAAATTTTTCTAAACAGAAGCTATTAAAAGCAACTCTGTGCAGAGCCAGTATTACAGAGCTCACTGCCCAACACACACAGAAGCCAACACCATGACAGAGGCTTTTGAAAAAGGCTTTATTTATGAGTTGACTGACCAGGAGACAGGAGGCAAGGCTCAAATCAGTTTCCCCCTCCCAAGTTCAGGGCAGGTTTAAGGGGTTTCTGCATGAGCTCCTCAATGGACCCTCCGATTCTTAATCCAGTGCCTTAGACTGCTCAGCCACGCTACCTGAGAGCGACCCTCTGATTCTAAAAGGGGTCTGGTATTGGGGTCTGTTCCTTTGGTCCCGTGGGTGGGGAACACTTCAGAGTTCACAATTGTTACTAGTAAATTGTGATGTCAGGTCTTGTTAGAAACATGATAGGACCAGTTTGAGTTAGTTCTACAGTTATACCAGGAGTTTAGAAGTTCAGGTATCCTGGGGACCTAGGATCATGGGAACTTCTACACCTAAATTTATATCTCTTCTTAAATTACTCCTCATAAACAAGACAAGAAGCAAAGTAGTGAGTTCTACAACAGGTTGGGAGAATCTAAGGGTCTGAGCACCCTAAACTGCTAATATTGTAAGACATGAGAAACAACATATTTTGAGAATGAGGAACTATCCTTTCAAAACAGTTGGTCTTCAGGTAGAAATTCCCTAAAGAAAACTGAGTGTCCCTTCCACTGCCATTGAAATAAATCCTACCTCTCCAATAAAATATAATTTTTTTTTTCACAGAAGAGAAAGATTAAGGATATTTTCTTTGAAATAATGCCTATTTTTAAAGTTCACCATCTGGATTTAATCTCTAACTTTTAGAAATATAGTACAGGGATATGGTATTAACAGGTTTGATGGAGGAGGAAGAAAACAGCAAATGCACAAAAACTAAACTAGTTTTAATAATCTGAAGCATAGACCCAAAGGTCAGGAAGAGAAGAGTTCTAAATTCTTTTATACTTAATTCTTACCCTCTTATAAAACCAGATTCAAAGAGTATCCTTGAAGTGAAACTAAAGAAGTGAGAGGTAGTTACAAAGACTAGTTCAAACCAAATGGCTAAGGGGAAGGAAGAAAAGGAAAGAATTAGGAAAGAAGGAGAGGTCCTTTCATACTGAAAAGTCTGCTTGTCTCAGCTCCAGTCCTGAAATCTTCCACAATGACAATGAATGAAACTTTATCACAACATAAAAGACGATATGCTTCAATTCTTTGGAAAATATTCACATTTACATATTTTAATGTACAGTTTCTTAGCACCATTTGTCCTAAGTAGGGACACCAAGTTAGAAGTTATGGCCTAATTAGCAAGTGGCTCTGACAGATATAACCTGCTCTATCAAAACTGCTTAGTAGCTATTCACACTGTAGATGATAATTTATGAAAGAAATTCTAATTCAACTGATCAGTGCAGTAAATGTCAAACAAAGGTCAGCAAAATATATGTTGAAATTTCCACATTTTATAAGTCAGCAACCTTGAAGTTAATTAAATAAAAAGGACATGCTATACTAATTTCATCATTTTAGCATTACAGGCACTAATATATGAGGACTGTCCGGAAAGTATACAGCCAGGTAATATAAAAAACAGAGGCATTTATGGCCTGATTTTTTTCTGGACAGCACTCTTATACCAGAATTTTGTTTTTCCACAAAGAACTTGTCATAGACTGCCCTCTCATTTCCCAATTTAAATCTCATATGTCAACAAATTCTCCAAGGTGCTTATAACCTTAATTTAAAGTCCTAGAACCCACACAATCAAGTTATTAATAAATGACAAGTTGGGAGTTTCCACTTACTTAGATATATTGTTGAAGCTGAGAAAAAGACGTTGGAGGCAGGGCAAATTATCCACATCTCTCTAGAAGGAAACAGAAAGCAAAATTTTATCAGCTGAAAGAATATTATAAATGTCTTCTTGCTCAGCTGTTGAAATATGTAGTCATTTCTGTTTACTGCAACCTTGCTGGACTACTGATTTCTACTGAACGTTGAGCTCCATTCTTCACTGCAGATTAAATGGGAGGGTTTCAGTACATCCGCAGAACAAGCTGCACCACTCACAAGGTAAAAAGCACTGAGAGCACAGGGAGAGATGCTGCGGCTCGCCTCTTTAAGCATGCTTTTGGGAAAGAAGCCAAAATGCTACTTCAGCATTTCAACTGTAGCACAAATATAGTATGATCAGACATTTGTTAAAAGTCACTTTTAAAAGTAAGCTGTTCAAATACTTTAAATTTTAAATTTATGCAATTAGCTTTTCAAACAGAACTGAGAATTGTGTGTGTGTGTGTGGGGTGGGGGTGCATGTGTGTGTGCTCGTGCCCTCCTGTTGAAGTTAAGCCTTAGTTGCTGTTTGCAAGTTAATGGGAGGGATCTGAGAATTTCCAAACTATTTACCTTACTGCTCTCAAACCTATGGAAACATACCACTTAGTTACAAAGGAACCAGCATATGGACAATATCCCCATAAAACTAAAAGCAAATCATAGTGTCACTGAAGGGCACCATAAAGTCAATTTCCAACCAGAGGTTCTTATAATTGACATTAGGTTGTTCTGTTTAAGTACAGCACCCCCCAGCAAACCTTTGCTGTTTAAATATAGTTGTACTCAGCAAATATTGAAATATTTGACGCAAATGAATTTTAAAAGTCACAAATTAATACAATACTATCTAATTTTATTAAGTGAAAAGACACAAACCTTCTGAAAAGTATAACATATACTGGGAAGGTTCCCCAGTATTACATACAGGCCAAGATTTCCTGTGCTCTTTAAAATATTACAGATTGGCACTTCTCAGACAAAATGGTTGACATTTTTAAGGCAATATCATTTACAATAATTCCCAGGTATATGAGTTTGAATAATGCTAATATAATTATATACATTTTATATATCATTGTGACCAATATTTAAACCCAAATCAAAACCTATTTTACTGTTTCCATTTGGATATCATCTTTCTTCCTCCTTTTTCTTTTTCCCTTTTAAAACTACCATTTCCATGACCCCAGTAAAAAAATTAGGCAAGTGCATTAAAATTACAGACAAGCCTGGCTTTTCCAAAATGGATCATTTATTTTTCAAAGCTTGTTACACAAAGAAAATACACAAGTGATAGAATTGTAGCAGAACCACCTCTCATTGGTTTTAGAGAGAGTATAGGAGAAATGAATCGGGCTTAAGCTGTTCTCCCAGGTAGTTTCACTTGTGTACTACTCTCCAACTTTCTCTCAACCCCTTAAACCCTGAACAGTGTAAAACAAATACAATTGCAGTGACCCAGTCCTGGCTATGAATGCCATTCATTTGGCACTACCATTCTCAGGCCTAGCCCTGGAAAGCCCCGATTCATCGCAGCTGTGAGTTAGTGATTTTTAGGGTTTTTCAACCATGGTCAAGGAATAAGTCCGCATAAAATAGGAAGGCAGCCAAAGTCCCCCTGGGTAATAGGGTCTACATTTTGGCAAACTTCTTGAATCATTTCTACCAGCTACCTTTCTCTGGTATTCCCAGAGAGGGGCGTGGGGTGAAGGAGGAATGACAGACTAGTAGAAGAGCTCATTTTATTCCATGGCCCTATTTCCAAAGGAAATGGTAGCTTGCTTCCTATCTGGCCTCTAAAAGTATGGAGTCACAGCCAAATTGAAAGCCCTCTCTGTAGTCTTGAGGAATCTCTTCTTCCAAATTCTTCTGTGAATTTACCTAGGTTATTGCTGAAATAGCACTGTTTGCTGACATTTAACTGGGAGAAACTGAGAAGTGGTAGCCTGGATCTCCTTTGAATCAAGGCACCTTATAAAAATATATTTGTTTCTTTGAGTTCTAGCCTTCCATGTTCAGAGACTACAAACATCTTTCAAGATGTAATTTTTTGTTATTACAATATAAACACAAATTATATCAGGTGATAACTTATGAGAATGTTATTTTTAGTTTGATTAAATTATGTTTTGCATTTATTTTCACTTTATGGAAAAATAGTTTACCAGATATTTTTATCAAATTCTAAAAATCAATTGTTATTTCCTGATAGAGCTATTAAAAATACCCACAATAAAATAAAAAACTAGGGGATGCTGGGATGGCTCAGTGGGTTGAAGTCTTGTCTTATGGCCCCAGGGTCTGAGGATTGTATCCCCTGTGTGGACCCACATGATGAACAGGGGGGTGCCCCCAGTTCAGTTCTTGTGGGGGCATGCTTCCCATGTGGGAGGTCCCTGACCCAGTTCCTGCCCTGCGCAGCCCCGTACCCATCTGTAGAGTGAAACTATATCCAAAACTAATGATGATACAACTACAGAGACAGTTCTGGGCCCTTCTCTCTCTCTCTCTCTCTGTCAAAAAAAATGTAAAACTAAAATTTAGAATTCAACAACATATATCTTTATAGCCACTTAAGTCATTCCAGAAATTTTAAAAAGTAAAATAATTATGCACAATCCTATTTATTCAAAATTTCATTTTTAATTAAACTATAACATCTCTTTAATTTTTCTAGCAATTCTGAGATACATTTTATAGTGAATTTCTAACATTATAATAGACAAATTGATCTACGCATGCGTTATTTACAAAAAAAAAAGAGAGAGATTTATAGAATGCTACTAGAAGAGGCTCCTCTAACATGAGAGAGTAAACCAAAGATGGGAGATGGATAAGATCCAGGAAGCTGATTCATCACTGGAGGGAGGCAAAGAAAAATCCGAAAATGACATCAATATCAGGTTGAAGAGCAACAGTGTACGTTAGAGACAGAGCACAAAGAGCTTTGGGTGGGGTATCTTCAAAGGAAGAAAATGAAACAGGTAGATTGCCTCCCACCTTTGTCCATACACAAAGGAATTTTAGAGTCCTAGTGGGGAGTTTGAACATTAATGGTAGAACCCTCAATTCATGGGGGAAATGAGACTGCTATTAATGCCAGGGAAAACAAAAATTTAATATCATGGTCTAATATTCACTTTGAGAAGCTCATCTTGATGTGCTATACAATCCTAATGTCTTATATTATAAATTCATCAATCTGAATCATGCCTGTACACTGAAAAGACTGATCTTTAACCAACCCCCCCAAGAAATCTCAGAAATAATAATCCTGCATTTGCCCTTGAAGATGTGACTGAGATGATGTCCAAGTGATGTCCTTTTCTACCAGTAAGTAATAATGTCAGCTTTTCTTTATCAGTAAGGTATTCTGGTGGTATTTGGGTGGTGAGGGGGAGGGAGCTAGCATTTGACAACTTATTTACTCAAAAAATATAATTACTTGGAATGATGGGGAAAGAAACATGCAGGAGGGGTTAAAAATAATGTAAGAAAAGCTTAATTCTCGTAATTGAGAAAAACTCAGCACGTATATTTCATTGTCAAGTACTAAACTCTCCCAAACATTGTTTTCTGAAGATAATAATATCACAGGCATAAAACTATTGCAAAGAAGCAATAATGTTAACATTCTAAGAAGATAATGAAATAAAATATATACATATAGGGACATACTTATAGCTCATCTGTTATTATCTATTAATAGTCTCAAAGTATTTATATTTAATAAAATGTTATTCTGAGAATCACATTCAAAACATTTTTGAAGTAAGATTCAACATCATTTTATATATTTTTAAAAATTAATCCTTTTAAAAATAGATTTAAATAAAATACAAGATTATTGAGAGGATTATAATTCTTTATTTTTCAAAATAATAATTTGCTATTTGTGAAATATGCTTGTTATACTCTGCTCACTATTTTCTGTATTACTATACTTCACAAAAGAACTAAATGAATCAGCAATCTAACCATGTGTATAACATCTATTACTGGAGTTATTTTTAGAGCAGCTTCCTGCAGAGAAATAAGGAAAAAGAAAGGCAAAGAGATAGAGGCTTTGGTATGCATCAAGTAGGACAAAGAAAACTATAATAAAATCACAGTTATCCCTTTTTGTCACCTATCCTGCCATATAAAAAAGTCAGGAGTAAAAATATATAGGGGTAACTATTTTAATTTTGAAAATTGCAAACATATTTACTAACAAAACATTGATTAAGTTGAAAAAAACAAAGGAAAAAAAAGTAATCTTTTTATAAAAAGGTTTATTAATTCCAAAATGACTACTTGCTACAACCACCATTTTGTGACATAGACACATATTACATGAAAAATAATACGTGTAAGCTATCATATCAATGACTCTAATCAAATAGTTAAATGCCGATGGAAAAAAGTCCATTATCTGGTTCTGTTACTCAGAGAAATTAAATATGCATATCTGTTTTTTATACTTATTAACTACTTATTACTAGGCAATAAATATCAATTAATTAAGCCTCAATTTACTCTTCCATTCTGAGTTTTCTTCAACACCCTCTAGTAATCCCCTCAAAGAAAAGAAATAAAAGGAAACTACAAACCACACTAGTAAGCAGGCACTGATACTCTGACTACAGAGATTTCTAGTCACTATATCTAGCAGAGCTAGATTTAATAGCTATGAGAAGAGAAAAAGCCTCAACTTTTTTATTATAGGCCTTTTCTCATTTGAATCTGTAGTTCATATCTACATTGCAAGATTGATCTAACAAGACTCCTCATAAAAATGGTCCTTAGTATTCACGCCCCTCTCTCTCCTGGCAAAACTCTTTGAAAAGACACAAACTCAATTCAAGCTTTACAACATTCTGACTATCCCAAATTATAATACTATCCTATGAAAAAAAATTAGCATGAACAAGAGTGAGCAGAAATTTCAGGAAAAAAATGTAGAACTGCCAAAAAATTAAAAAAATATAATAACTTCATAAATATTATAAAATATCCATGTATAAAATTACTGAAGAAATATAAGAAGTCAAACCATGATAAAAATACAATACTATAAATAGAGATCTGGGCATTTATGAAAAATAATCTATGCTGAACTTGCACAAACAAAAAATAATGGTCATTACTATCTATAAACACAAGAATGGACTGAAAATCAGATCTAAATAACTGGAATTACTAAACTGGAAGATATTACTGAAGATGTAAAAAATGCAGAAATGTAGCAGAGAGCATAAGAACAATCAAAATTTTAAGAAAAAAAGGATAGAACTAGAAGGGGCACACTATATCTTATAGGTATTTAAAGAGTAGAAAAAGTAAACGGGAGGAGGCAACATTTGAAAATAAAAGATTCAGGTTGCTCCCATACTAACGAAAGATATGAATCTGCAAAGTCAAGAAACACAAATATTAGGTGTGCTTTTTGCTATTAATAATATAATTACCATATTCATTATAATCAAATCTAAGATACCACCTTACATGATTTTATGTAACATTTAGTGAAAATAAACTTGCGATTAATAAAACTATCAAAATTTTTATTTGACTATTACTGAAAGAGCTCTTTTATTTTTTAATAATTTTACGTTGTAATTTTTAAGATTTATTTTATTGTTTGACAGACAGAGAGAAGGAGGAGGGCCCAGAGCAGTCTCCACAGCTGTACATCATTAGTTTTGACATAGTTTCATTCCACAGGTGAATGTGGGGCTGTGCAGGGTGGGAACTAAACTGGGGCCTCCCACATGGGAAGCATGCCCTGGGCCGGAACCAAACTATGGGCCTCCCACATGGGAAGCATGCCCCAGTTCAGCACATGGGTCTACAAGGGCTTGGGCTAGGACTCGATCCTTGGACCCCATGGCTACAAGACAAGCACTCAACCTACTGAGCCGTCCCAGCATTCCCTGAAAGAGCTCCTTTAGATCTATTTAATCATATATAATTTAACTTAATATTATTCTTTTGCATACATAAAAATTAAGCAGAATAAATTAACTAAATAAATGATTTCCCAAAATATCTCCATTTACTCTAAAACTAGAGTAATTAGTGTAGACAGATGGTAGACATTTGGCACAATGTCTACCAATGGCATAATGGTAGACAAATAGATGAAACAGAATAGGAGGTCCAGAAAAAGATTCACTTGATTATAATTCAATTTCAACAAAGATACCAATTAAAAGGGGAAAGCAAATCTCTTCAACAAAAGACAAGGGAACAAATAAATATCTCTATGTGGAAAAAGTGAACCATGACTCCTACCTCACATCATACATAAAATTTAATAAATATGGATCACAGACTTAAAGTGAAAGGTAAAACTGTAAAATATTTGGAAGAAATCACAGAAAAACATTCATGATATGGGGATAGGCAAAGACTTCTTGGACAGGACAAAGAAAGGCATTAATGTTCAAAAAAAACATCTGATTAATTTACTTCACAATACCAAAAATATTGTGAAGTAAAAAGGCAAGCCATATAGAAAATACGCTTATTACATATATCAAAGGACACGAATCTAGAATAAAGGTCTACTACAACTCAATTAAAAAAAAATTAAAATCCATTTTTTTATATGGTATAAAAACACTGATACTTCACAAAAGGTATGTCACAATGGCCAATAAGTTCAAAGACACTCAAAATCATTAGTTATCAAGAAATCACAAATTAAAACCACAATAAGAATCACAGAATCACTAAAATTATCAATATCAATGATTGTCAAGGATATGGAGAAATAAAAACTTGTTTATTGCTAGAGGGAGTAGAAAATGGTATACTGTAATCACTTTAGTAAAACTGTTTGGCATGTTCTTAGAAGTTTAGACATCCACCAACCTTATGGCACTCCAACATATTTACATATGAGAAATGAGTGTATATGTCCAGCAAAATAAATACATAATATACTACAAAAATATTCACAGCAGCTTTATTTGTAAAAGCCAAAGTTTGGAAATAACAAAGATGACTGTGAAAAGAATGTAAAAGCAAATTGTATTATATTGACAATAAATATAATTTGGCAATTAAAAAAAAAAAAACACTCCACACAGCAACAAGGATTAATATCAAAAATTTTGTGTACTAGAGTACACAAAAGAGTACATTATATATAGAGTGCCAAAAACTGCATACAATACCAAATGCATACACTTTTTAAAAAGGAAAAGACTGTATTAAAATCGTAATACTCAATATATACTGATAACAAAAGATGAATACACATCACATTTGACTTCTGCAATTACAAGAGGTGCTCACAGTGGTTACTATCAGCATCCAGACACTTCAGATTATGGTGAACTACTGCTTGAGCAAAGTTGACCAAAGTGTCCACCTGTATTTACCGCGGGTCTCAAATTTATCATGAATGTGTGTAATTGTCAGGCACATTAGAGGCTCTGTTGCATACTCACACCTCCATTGTTGTACTTCCACAACATTCTTGAGTTTCAAATACCACTTCAAAATGGTCTTGTTCTCCTCAAATGACAACCATGTTTCCATCATTTTCTTTGACTGTCCTGCCCGTCACATTGGGACACTAGCATTCATTTGATTAACCCCATCTTTTGAGCACATAGCATACTACACATTGCTAATGTAATTCAATTTGACTTGAAAAGTAATGCATAGATAACATCGCTTAAAATATGTATACATTTTGGGGGGCACCCAGGTATATTATAAAATGCATTCACTTTATAAAAAGTTCAAAATAGGCAAAATTAATCCATGGAAACAAGTCAGGAAATCTCTGGGGCGGGGCAGGAAAAGGCAGTGAGTTGAAAGAGGCACAAGAGAACTTTCTGGACTGATAGAAATGTTTCCTATCTTGCTATGGGTAGTAGTTAAATGAAAATACACATACACACATAAAAAATGAACTGTAAAGTTAATATTTGTGAATTTTACTGTATCTAAATTATACCTCAATAAAAGTCTGGAGGAAAAGTCTTCACATTTAGTCCAACTTCGGAATCACTATGTAACTAACAATGTCCACGGTTTTCATACAATATTGTCTTATGTGCCACTAAAAACACTGGTGATGTAGTATATACTAAAAAGTGTGCTTTATTACTGACCCCATTCTGTATCTTCTGATATGGATAAAGAAACACCAGTACCATGGTCTCAATGCTTACATCTCCCCAAATTCATGTTGAAATCCTAACCTTTGGAGATGATGGTATTAGGAGGTGAGGACTTTGAGAGGTGCTTAAGTCTTGAGGGTAGAGCTCTCATGAATGGGATTAAATGAATGGGATTAGTGCCTTATAAAAGAGACCCTACAGAGATCTCTAGCCTTTTCCACTATATGAAGACACAGTGAAAAGGCATCTATTATGGACCAGAAAAAGGGCTCTCACCAGAATGCAACCATGCTATCACTTTGATATCGGACTTCCTAGACTCAAAATTGTGAGCAATAAATTCCTGTTGTTTATAAGCTACAGAGTCTGTGGTATTTTGTTTTAACAGTCTGAATTGACTAAGACACCAGCATGAATTATTCACATAGCATTTTGTTGCTTTGAAATTTCTTTCATCTATTCCAAGGAGTTTGCTCAGTTTCTCCTGGCTTTAATTACATTGTTTGGCATGTTGAGAACAATCTTCTGAGCCTATCTCAGTAACAAAAAGTAACACAGCCTCACCAAACACGGTTAGCTCCCTTTTAAAACATTTGATTGTTAATTAGCAAGAAAATGTGGAATTGCAGTCATTTTTCCAATCAAAAAATGTTCACTAATATTAAACTTGTCTTTGCTGTTGTAGTTCCATGCTTTTTTGAATAGAGTAACATTTCATTTCAATGCCAAATTATGACGTAATCTTTTAAAATACATTTTGTACAGTGATTAAATTCAAAACATGTTGTACCAACAAGTGAAATGACAACAATATAAATTGTTATAACCAAGTTCATATATATTTAGGCAACGAAATTACTGTGGCCTGTCCAGTAGTGATTTTATGATTCCATAGATTGTAAGACATATCCAGAGTTGTTGAAATATGGAAAAATACATGTCCCAAATTGGTGAAATATGGTAGTCCGCATCAATATGCTTTACAGTGAGTGTGAAGGAACTCAAAAAGAAATTCTATTACCTTAAAAGCAACCAGAAGAAGCCCACCTACAAATAATAATAATAATAATGATAGTAGACAGTTTAATGACAATAATAAAAGGCCAAAGAAAATAGAATGTGAACTTTAAACATCTGAAAAAACACTGTCAACCAAATCAAATGATCACTCATAAATAAAAGCAAAATAAACACATTATTAGATAAAAAGTGAGAGCATTTACTACCACAAGAGTCATCTTAAAAGACATTTTTCTAAATTATATATTTTGAGAGGAGTGGTAAGCTCAAACCAACATGTAGATGAATCCAAATGAGCATTGACTGGAAAAAACAACAATTAAACATCTAATTTGGGAGGTAGAAAAATCAAAAGAATATAGTTGGCAATAAAAACATGTAAAATGGTAGGGGGTTACTGAATTAAATAATTCTAAGTTCCTTATTTGAGAAGAGAGTAAGGATGTATATTAACTGTATAATTTAAATCAAGTGTGCATTTTAAAATATTAAGAGTAACCACTAAAGTGAATAAGAAGGAATAGCAAAAATGCCTTCAACTTAAAGGCACAATGGGAAACAAACAAACAAACAAAAAACCAGAGGAAAATCAGTACAAATAAAAAGCATGAAAAACATTGAAGTTATGACTCTAAATACACATATTAATTTTAGTAATCACAATTACTGTAAAAAAGTATCCAGTTAGAAGATAGATACTCCAATGCTAAGTTGTTTTTCAATTTCTTTCAACAATGTCTTGTAGTTTTCAGTGTAGAGGTATTTTGTCTCCTTTATTAAGTTTAGTCCTACAATTTTACCTTTTGTTTGCTATTTTAAATGGGATTGTTTTCTTCATTTCTTGTTGACAGCTTATTCTTAGTATATAGAAACACAATAAAGTTTTACACATTGATTTTGGATCCTGGGACTTTACTATATTTGTTTATTATTTCTAACAGTGTTTTGGTGAAGTCTTCAGGGGTTCTTTTTATATATAAAATCTTGTCATATGCAAATAGTGACAATTTTAGTTCTTCATTTCCAATTTGGATGTCTTTTATTTCTTTTTCTTGTCCAATTGCTACTCAGCCACAAAAAAAGATGAAATAGATGAACCTTGGACTGTACATCAAACTTGCTCAAATTTTACCAATAACCATTTGGTATCTACATTGTACAAATGAGAAAACTGGTATATAAACAACAAAAATCTGTAAAACAAAAAATAAATATACTACCTATATGTCTTCCATGAAGGCCCCCAAAGGAAAAACAACCAAAAGATGAAATATTGCCATTTGGGACATCATGGACAGAACTTGGAGGTCTTACGCTGAGTGAAATAAGTCAAATGGAAAAGTACAAAAACTAAATGGTTTCACTCATCTGTGGAACATAAAAAATGTTACAAACAAAACAAACTCATAGATACAAACAACAACTTGGGTGCCTACCAGAGGAGAAGGGAGCTGGGGAAGGGTGAAATGAGTAAAGGGGGTCAAATAGGTGGTGATGAATGAAAACTAGATTTTTGATGGTGAGCATGCAATAGAGTATACAGCTATCAGATTATAATGTTGTACATATGAGATTTATATAATGTTTATTTCGTTGCAGTTTTTTATTTTTATTTATTTATTTATTTATTGACAGAGAGAGAGAGAGAGAGAGAGAGAGAGAGAGAGATACAGAAACAGAGACAGAGAGAGAACTGAACTGGGGGAGCTCCCAGTTCAGCATATGGTTCTGCACGGGCCGGGGCCGGGATTCGATCCGCGGTCCCTGGTGCTGCAAAGTGAGAGCTCAACCCACTCCTGGCTTCCCCTATATAATGTTTAAATTAATGTTACCTCAGCTAAGAATTGTGTATTCTTCATAAAAAAAAAAGGTTCAATGTCAAAGAACTTATAATTCAAAGAATTCAGCATTACTTCTGTTAATATTCCTGTCCAAAGTACATAACCTGAATCTAATCATGAGGAAACATTAGACAAGCCCAAAAAGAGGGATATTCCTTAGAATAAAAAACTAATAGTCTTCATTAGAGAGACATAAAAACTTAATGCCATGCATGATCTTGGGTTTCCTTTTGATATTAAGGACACTACTGAGACAACTGGGAAAATCTCAAAGGAGTCCTGATTCTGATTACTATAATGTAGTTATATAGGAAAATTCTGTTTTTAGGAAATACACACTGAAATATGTGGAGATAGAGGAGCATCACATCTGTAACACACTCTGAAATGGTTCAGAAAAAAATATATCTAGAGAAAGACTAGTAGATATAAAGGGGAAGAGACAGAGAATGATCAAGAGAAGATAAAGCAAATGTATTAAAAGGTTATCATTTAAGGAATCTAAGTAAAAGGCACTGAGAATTCTTTATACTATTATTGCAACATTTTCTGCAATTATATCAAAATTTTAAATTTTACGAAGGTCAAGGAATAAAAAAGATATAAAAGGGACAAATAACTAAAGAAAGCTGGTATTAACATTAGACTAAATAAATATTAAGGCAAGAAGCATTACTAGCTTCCTGATATATATTATATATGTAGAACAGTGCCTGGCATATAGCCCATGCTCATAAAATAGTTACCCAATGAAGGAGTGACTAATAAATATAGTTAATACATAATAATAAAATGAACAATTTACCAGGATGTTGTATCAATTTTAAATGTACACTTACAAACATAGCTTCATATAAACCACACACAAGGCAAATATTGATAGTATTAACTATAAATATTAACAAGGCAATAAAACAAACCTCAACAAACCTCAAAGAACCAATTACAGATAATTGACATTCACTGCCCAAATGTAATCAAATTTGAGAAAAAATGACAAAAAAAGAAATTCATACATATTAAAATGTTTGAATATATATATTTTTAATATACTTCTAAATAGCACAAATCAAAAAAGAAATTATAATGAAACTTATAAAATATTTAGAACTAAATGATAAAAATACAAAATTTCAAAACTTATCAGAAGAAACTGTAGTTGCTCTTAGAGGAAAATTTATATCCTTAAGTGCATTAAATTTTATATTAATAATATAAAAAATATTATTACATATTATATTAGAAAATAAAAAAGACTGAAAACAAATGTATTAACTATCCAACACAAAACTTTAGAAAGAAAATAGAAGAAATCATAGATAAGAATAAAAATCAATAAAATATTTTTAAAAGCTCTAAGAGAGGTCAAAAAGCCAAAAGCCTGTTCTTTGAAATTACTAGTAAAATGAACAAGCCTCAGGCAATATTGATCAAATAAAAATGAAGTATAAATAAGCATTATTAGAAGTGACAGGGGCATGTTACTACAGATAGAGCAGAAAAAAAAAAAAGTGAATTTAGATGAAAGGAAACTGCCCCCTATTGTTACTGAGTTAATAGTTTAAGACTACCTAGATTATTTAACAGATAAATTCTACCAAAATATTCAAGGAACAGACAGATCAATGCATCTCATTTAAATAGAGATTTATACTAAAAAAGAATCCAAAAGAGGGAATCAGAATATCAAAAAAGAAAGCACTGCCAATATATTTTATGAGGTTAGTATGACCTTCATACCAGAAAAGAACAATAAAAAGAAAAATATAGGCCAATCTAATCTATTAACATAGACGTAAATATTGTGAATAAAATATTAGCAAACAAGATCAGGAATGTATATGAAACACAGACTATAATGTAAATAATGACAAAATGTTAAAATAACTTATCTTTGTAAAATCTTGTCACAGAATTTGCAAATTTAATAGATTACAGAAGAATCCATATGATCAATCTAAGAGTTGTAGAAAAATCATCTAATAAAAAACCTAACAACCAATCATAATGTAAACTCTAAGCAAACTAAAAATAGAGGATAATTTATTCAGACTGATAAATGGCATTTAGCAACATAGCTAGTGATGTGTTTCCTTTAAAATCAAGAATTAAGGCACTTTCACTTTTTTTTTAAAGATTTATTTTAATGTTTTTGAAGGAGACAGAGAGACAGAGACAGAGAAAGACAAAGAGAAGTGGGAGGGCCCAAGCAGTCTCTATAGTTGTATGATATCAGTATTTGTTCCACTAGATGGGTGGGGGCTGTGCAGGGCAGGAACTGGGCTAGGGGCCTCCTACATGGGAGGCTTGCCCTCACGAGCCAGGGGCCGAATCGGGAGGGCGAGGATTGAACTGGGGGCCTTCCTCATGGGAAATATACCCTAGTTCAGCATATGGGTCCACATGGGCTGGTGCTGGGGCTAGGACTTGATCCTCAGTCCCCAGGGCTGCAAAGTGAATAATGCTCAACCCACTAAGCCATCCCACCTTTTCCCACTTTTTCTTCTTTATCCAACTTTGTACTAGAGGTTCAGTTAAATTGGAAGTTCAGTTCAACTCAGTGAAACAGGAAGAAACAAAATCTATAATGATTAGGGGAAAACTATCATTGTTTGCAAAAAAAAATTATAATTGTCTAAGTTTAAAAAACTAAGATGGGGAAGCTGGGATGGCTCAGTGGGTTAAGTGCTCACTTTGCAGTTCCGGGGACTGAGGATCAAATCCTGGCACTGGCCCGTGTGGATCCATATGCTGAACTGGGGAGTTCTCGTTCTCTCTCTCTCTCTCTCTCTCTCTCTCTCTCTCTCTCTCTCTCTCTCTCTCTCTGTCTCTCTCCCCTCCCCTCTCTCTCTCTGTCAAAAACAAAATACAATAAAATAAATTTAAAAAAATAAATAAAAAGCTAAGATAATCTACAGTTACATTATTAGAGTTATTAAAGGTCAGAGCAATGAACCAAATCATTTGTGGTCTGGTCAAAATGATGGAGTAGGTCACCCCCTGCATGATCACATCGATTACAACTAAACTATAGAACAACCATCATTGAAAGTTTCCTGAAGTCTAGCTGAACTGAAGCCCTACAACCAAGGACATACAGAAGAAGCCACCTTGAGACTGGTAGGAGAGCCAGAGACATGGAACCATGGACTGGTCCTAACCTTCAGGGTGACCATTAAAAATCAAGAGGGATATCTCAGCTGCAGAGGTTCCCTCACCAAAGGTATGACTTCTGGTGCAGTCCCAGCCCCAGACAAGGCTCCCCAGCCCAGGGATTCAGTGCCAGGGAAGGAAATCCCCATGACCTTTGGCTGTGAAAACCAGTGGAGACTGTGACCGAGTGAGCCAGAGGATAGCTGGACTTCCAGATGCTCCTCTTAAAGGGCCCGTGCACAGACTTACTCACTGAAAAACTGACCTGCTCTGAGCTCCAGGGCTGAGGCAGCAGCTCAAAAAGACACCAGGGACATACAGGGAGGAACTGAATAGTCCCACTTCAGGGTGAGGACTAAAGAGGCAGCATTCTCCCAGACAGAGGAGCTGGCAGAAGCCATAGTTTCTTTGTTGAGCCTTCCCCTCCTAGTGTGCATACACAGGCAGACACCATATCTGAGTCTCCATCAAACTGGCTATCACCTCTGCTCCAACATGGTGAGCTCTCTGAGATCATGTCCCACCCAACTTTCAAGCATACCAAAGCTGCTTCCAGCGGCCTTTTCACACAACCAACCTGTCTTGGCTTATACTGCAGACTTTCATAAAATCTCTCAAAGATTCACAATCCCCAAACAAGCAACATCTGGCTTTGGCATGTCCCGTACCTCTGGCTCAGCAGCCCTAAGCCTGGCACTAGTACCTCTGCCTCAGCAGCCTTAAGCCTGGCACTAGTGACAGCCAGCGTTGGTTTACAGACTGACCTCTCAAGGCACCTCCAAACCCAATGCAAGCAGTGGTCATCTGCAGATTGTTTCTTCATACTAAATGGAGGCAGGATACAGGCAGTAGCTAAGCTTGGCCTGCAGCAAGTCTCCTCCTAGGATATCCCAGGGCTGCCATGCTTTGTGGCCAGCCTCAGACTCAGCTGGAGTATCACCCAGCCACCTCCAAGTACATCATACTAAAGGGCACACTGGGCATGTACCTACCAGAGCCCTGCTAAAGCAAACCCTGCTCTGTAGAGTCAGCCTTTGTACCACAGCTCCTCCACTATAGTCACAGCCAGACCTCAGAACCAATCAGCCTGAGGATCAATCCTTCACATTGGTGTGCAAATAGCAACCAAGGCTCAACTACTACAGGAGAGCATATAGAACCAAAACAATGAACACACCTAGAGCACCTGGCTGTGGTGAACAGGAAGATTGCACCACTGGGTTCCATAGGACACCTACTACATAAGGCCTCTCTATTAAGACGGAAAGGCTTAGCAGCCCTGCATAGAAACAAACACAGGAGGCAAGCAAAAAGGGAAAACAAACATGTCCCACATAAGAGAACAGAACTAAGCTTTGGAAAAAGAACAAAACAAAATGAAGACAAGCAATCTACTAGACACAGAGTTCAAAACACTGGTTATAAGGATACTCAATGATTTCAGGGAGAACTTCAACAAAGAGATAGAAAACATAAAAATGGAGAAAGAAAACAGAAAAGATAACCAGTCAGAAATAAAGAATACACTAACTGTAATGAAGAATACATTGGAGGGAATCAATAGCAGACTAAATGAAGCAGGGGGCTGAATCAGCAATATCTTAGAAGATAAGGTAGCAGAAAACACCCAATCAGAACAGCAAACAAACAAACAAATTGGAGGATAATTTGAGACCTCTTGGACAACATCAAATACACAAACATTTCCATCATAGGGGTTCCAGAAGAAGAGAGCAAGGAATTGAAAAACTATTTTAAGAAATAATGACAGAAAACTTCCCTAACCTGGTAAAAGAAACAGATATACAAGCCTGGAAAGTGCAGAGAATCCCAAACAAGGTAAACCCAAAGAGGACCACACCAAGACACATCATAAGCTAAAGGAGTTCATCACCACTAAACCAGTATTACAAGGAATCTTAGAGGGACTTCTTTAAGATGAAAGAAAAAAAAAGATGAATAATAAAATGGCAATAACTATCTATTAACAATTGCTTTAAATGTAAATGGATTAATTGCTCCAATCAAAAGACAGGGTATTTGAATGGTTAAGAAAACAAGACCCTTACTTACATATGCTGCCTGCCTACAAGAGACTCACTTCAGATAAGAAAGGCACACACATAGGGGATGTTGGGATGGTTCAGTGGGTTGAGCACTTGCAGCCATGGGGTCCAGGGATTGAGTCATGGCCCGGCCTGTGCGGACCCATATGCTGAACTGGGGTGTGCCCCTAGTTTGGTACTCACCCGGGGTTAGCTCCCATGTGGAAGGCCCCTGGTTCAGTTGCCACCCAGGGCGTGCTTCCTATGTGGGAGACCCCCAGTTAGGTTCCTGCCTGGGATGTGACTCCCATGTGGGAGGTCCTGGGTTCAGTTCCTGCTCTGCATGGCCCCATGTCGACCTGTGTGGAATAAAACTATGTTGAAACTGATGATGTGCAGCTGTGGGGACTGCTCTGGGCCCTCCCCTTCTCTCTGTCTCTCTGTCTCTCTCTCTGTCAAACAATAAAATAAATCTTTAAAAAATAGTTGCTCAGTGGGTGGAGCACTCATTTTGTAGCCCCAGGGACAAGAATTGAGTCCTAGCCCTGGCACATGGGGACTCATATGCTGAACTGGGCAGTTCTCACTGGGGTGAGCTTCCTATGTGAGAGGCTCCCAGTTTGGCTCCCACCCCAGGCATGCTTTCCATGTGGGAGGTCCCTGGCTTGTTGGGGTGTACCTCCGGTGCAGGAAGTCCCCAGACAGTTTCTTCCCTGAGCAGCCTCAAGCACCTGGCCCAGTTCCTGCCCTGCGTGACCTCACCCCCACCTATGAATGAAACTACGTGGAAAACTAATGACATACAACTATGAAGACTACTCTGGGTCCTTCCCTTCTCTCTGTCACTCTCCTTCTGACAAAAACAATAAATCTTTTTTTAAAAACTTAAAAAGAAAAAGGCACACACATAGACTGAAAGTAAAGGGATGGGAAAAAGAGACTTCACAAAAACAAAAACAAACAAAAAAGCTGGGGTAGCAATACTTATACCAGACAAAATAGACATTAAAGCAAAGACTATGACAAAAGACAAAGAGGGACACAGTTATGGGAATTTATCCAGAGAAAACCAATACACTATTTCAAGGGAACTCATACATCCATATGTTCATTGAAGCAGTGCTCATACAATGGCCAAGATGTGGAGGCAACCTGGCTGTCTGTTAATGGATGAATGGATAAAAAGAAAGTGGTACATGTATGCAATGGAAAATTGCTTGGCCAGGGACAAGAATGGGTGCTTGCCATCTGCAGCAGCATGGGTGGACCTAGAGGGTATTGTGCTGAGTGGAGCATGTCAGACAGAAAAAGACAGATGCGATATGATTTTGCTCATGTGTAGAATCTAAAAAACAAAATAAACAAAACAGAAATGAACTCATAGATACAGAGAACATTTTGATGGCTGTCAGATGGGGCAAAGTTTGGGGTGAGTGAAAAATTGGAAGGGATGAAGAAGTACTAATTAGTTGTTACACAGTACTCATGGGGGTATAGGGTGTCACATAAGAAATATAGTCAATAATATTGTAATAACTATTATGGAATCAGATGGGTACTAGCTATATACCGGGGTGATAGATGGGAGTGGGGGTTAGAAGGCAGGTGAAAAAAGTGAAGTGATTAAGAAGTATAAATTTGTAGTTACAAAATAGTCATGAGATTGTATAGTAAAGCATATAGAATATAGTCAATAATATGGTAACAACTACACATTGTGCCACATAGGTACTAGACTAGTCAGGTGGATCACTTCTTAAATTGTATAAATGTCTAACCACTGTGCTGTAAACCTGAAATTAATATAAAACAATACTGAATATCAAAATAAAGTGTAAAAACTTTTTAAGTAAAAAATAAAACTAAATAAAAAATCAATTGTTCCATATACTACTAACAGTAACAAACCTATTTCTGATCAGAAATATTTACAATAGCAACAAAAATGTGTAAGATATCTGGGAAAAAAATCTAAAAAAGAAAAAAAAATGTACAGCTACCAATGGAGAAAAGCTAAAAATCATTAAACCAGACATATATGAATTGAGAGAGATGCTAAATTCATATTGTGGTATTCATATTAATATGCCATGTTCATATTATGATATTGGAGGCTCAATATCATAAAAATGTCAATTACTTCAATTTCAAAGATATTCCAATCAAACAGACTAGTAAGGTTATTCGTGAAATTTGACATGCTATTTCTAGAATGTATATAGAACAAGAAAATGTTAGGCAGAAAGCCAGGCATGAGTGGCAGAAGAGGTGGAAGGTAACATGATCAGCACTTCACACTGTCCCCATTTAGTCCCCAGGGACCAACCAGGCCCAGCCTGCAGAGACAAATCTTTCAGCTGAATGGTCCAGGGGAAAGGGAAATAAGACCCCAATCAGAAATATCGTGTTTTTGGTGCTTGTGCAAACTGCTGGAGCCTATCCATAGCCTGACCCCCAGCCTCATTATAATACAATTATAATAAAATGAACATTATGATCGACCCCACCGTGAGTTTTTCTGTATGCATTCTGGGTAAGGACATGCACAAAAAGAAGCAGTTATGCAACTCACACATGTCAATCAAATGACCTAAGTTTTTATGTCACATGTCCCATGTCTGTACATCACATGAAGGGCCAGCTCAGTGCCAGGGAGAAAACTCAAACCACAAACACATCAGGGCCTCTGCCTGACTTTTGGCCAAGTCATGGCAACAACCAAAGTATCTTTTGATAGATGCCTGGATTAAAAAATTGTGGTAAATTTAAACAATGAAATATTACTCAGCTATAAGAAAAGATGAAATACTGCCATTTGCAACAACATGGATGGAACTTGGGATCACCATACTAAGCAAAATAAGCCAGAACAAAAACTCTAAGAACCACACAACTTCACTCATATGTGGAATATAAAACTGAAAGCAACCAAGAAACAAAACCTCATAGACATAGTCAATAGTTTAGTGGTGGCCTGAGGGTAAGGGGGGAGTGGGTGGGAGAGGAGGGAAGGGGAACTAAATATATGATGATGGAAAGAGAGCTGACTCTGGGTGGTGAACACACATAGACAAAGTACTGTAGAATTGTATACCTGGAACCTATGTAATTTTTATTAACCAACGTCACCCTAATAAATTTAACAATTAAAAAAAAACTTTTGTTAGACAACACAGAAAAATATCTCTATGTCCACAGTCTAAGAAATGATTTTTCAAACAAAAAAACAGAAACAATAAAGACAACTATTGGTGATTTTTACTTCTTTTCCTCAAAAGACAGCAAAAACCAAAGAAATCTGTTTCTCAACAAGAAAAGTTCAAAAATAAAAATAAAAAGTAAACAATAAAACTATTCACAGAAGAGGCAATCTCAATATCAAAAAAGAAAAAAAAAATGAAAAGCATTAAACCTCACTGGAAATTCAAAATAAAATCTCAATGTAATACATTCTTATAGTTAAAAGACTTAGAAGGATTTAAAGGTCTGACAAAAATAAGTGTCTCCAAAGATGTGAAGTTAACGGAATTCTCAGGCAATGCTGATGGAAATGTAATTTGGTACAACCACTTTGGAAAAAGCCTAGTGATATCTGACAAAGTGATGTCTGATAAGGTGCATAATCCTGGTACCCATTCCAAGTATCCTCCATTGAGCATTGTTTTCCATATGCAGATTACAACCTATTTTTCATTGTTGAAGAAATCAACTTAGTAGGTTGAGACCATTTTTGTTTTTGAGATCAATATATTTTTTAAAAATTTATTTCTATTGTTTTTTGATTGAGAGAGAGAGACAAGGCGACAGAGAGAAGGGAGAGGGCCCAGAGCAGTCTCCATAGTTGACAGCATTAGTTTTCTATATAGTTTCACTCCACAGGTGGGCGCGGGGCTGTGCTGGGCAGGAACTGGGCCAGGAGCCTCCCACATAGGCCCTGACAAGAACTGAACTGGGGTCACACCCCAGTTCAGCATATGGGTCAACCTGGGCCTGAGCCTGGATTCAATCCTTGGTCTCCAGGGTTGCAAAGTGAGCGCTTAACCCGCTGAGCCATCCCAGCTTCCCCAAGATCAATATTTTTTAATGAGATACAATAGAATTAAATAGGATATACCAGAATAAACTGCAGTAAAGATTTGTTTCCATTATTTACAACAGACCAATATAAATATATATATAATAATTGGAATTCGATGTAAATTTTATTTATTTCCATAGATTATGGCTAAATATGTCTGAAAGCTACTGATGTATAGAAACTGTCATATATGCACAAAAAGACATTTACAAAAATGTTATTTGTACCACTTCTTAATAACAAGAAAACTTGAAATATTATTAATATTGTCCATAAATAGGAGAATGAATATTTAATTACAATCATACAATATAATATCATGTAACCATGAAATTAGTGAACCAGAGATATAGGTATCAACATAGACAAATCTCAAACCATAATGTTAATAAATGAAACTTACAGAAGATATGTAAAATATAATGATACTACTTATAAAACATTTAAAAAGATGCAAAAAAATACATATATATATATGTACATGTTTGTGCATATATATATATTGTATGTATGTATGTTTGTGCATGCATATATATATATATATTTATGTAAGACAGGTGCTTCAACCCACTGAGCCATCCCAGTATTCCTGGTATCCTTATTTTTGGGGGATTTCTTAATTTTTTTTAAAGGAAAAGATACCATATAAACTAAAAAGACATCTGGTCTAAAATTTATAAAATTTGCAAAAAAAGATCAATTAATTTAACAATAAACAAACAATAACTTTTCTACATCCAAAACATCAGAGAAGTTTTCTGATAAAATGATGAAATAGGTAATACATCTATTTCATGACTTTCCCAAGATTCAATGGGTAAAGCAAAAAGTATATAAACAAAAAATGAGTAAATCCATGGAAATAATAAAAACAAGAGAGTTGTCATTAATAGATCAACATTTTTGATGAATTTCAGGAAGCTGGAAAGCAGATGGTTCTTATCAGAGATAACCCTGAACATCGCAGCTTAGAATTGACAAGAGATACTGCAGGGCAAACGCAGCAAGCAGTTCTTTCTGACAGAATGCCAGTGTGCTCCATGCTGGGGTCAGTACAAACAAACAGGCCTGACTGTGGGTAACTGGCTAATCAAGTGGGTGTGTAATTAAAGGGATGTCTACTCAACAGCTATCCCTGGTACATCAACGAACTCACCCCACTCCAGCCCACTCCCACCCATGCCATGCATAAACACAACCAGCATAGAGCAGCATCCTGAGGAAACCCTAGGCTGGAGACTCAGAATCTGTTCTCTATACAAAACACAGTATCTGTTAAGAAAGGATGGAGCATGTGTGTGTTTTAGCTGTGGAGGTGCTTAATAACTGCTGCAGTGGAAACGGTGGGTGGGGAGAGGTTGGGGAGAGGAATGGTGGTTTCACCTGGCACAAAAGATTCTAAAGTCCTTGTATCTTCAAAAGTAGTCATTCTTATTTTGGCAATTGCAGAGTGAGCAAGCCTTTCCCTTCTATCCACTCTAGAGGGAAGTCTGTCCATATGTGGGATTCAACAACTTACACAAATCTAGTGATCATTCTAGGGAGAGATGTTATGGTTTAAAAGACCTATTCAGCTGCAAGGGAGATTCAGCCACCACTTAAAATGGTCTTTATTTAAGGATTACCAGCCATGGAGAAAAATCAAAACCAAGAAAGAAAAAAAAAAAAAAAAGCAAAAAGAGTAATAAGTGTGCAAAAAAGCAATAAGTGTGATAACTGCCCATGGAAAAAAGGTGAGATAATGAAAAACAAAAAGAATCCTCAGATTTAAAAGTCTCTCAGTTCTTTCAGGGAAAGAATGCTTTTAAAATGAAAACAAGAATTGGGTAATGTTTCTTATTTATCCTTATGTGTATACTCTTGATTTCCTATACACTAATATGTAAGATACTTAACTTAGATGATAATGGGACCATATGTATACTTATTAAATCTTTTAGAAATTAATATAATTTTCTTTCCCCTGAGATGCTTACTGCTGCCCAAGCTATAACAATAATGATTAGACATAATATTAAATGAGAAATTCAGTAAGAAATCTCCTGGATATGCATTATGCACTTTCCAAGTGAAAGACAAAATATAGATGGAATATGAAAGGGCCAACAGATTTTGGTACCCCACTCTACCAAAGCTTTTTGGATTCTTCCCATACCCAATGTCTTGGTGATATATTAAGTCCAACATGAACAGTTCCTAAAGACTCAGCAATGTAACAGATTAACTCAATCTACTTATCTTTTAAAACAAACTCAATTTGCTTATCTTTAAAAATAAATAAGCCATTTCTAATATTTAAATCCCATCTGTGGAGGACCTGACAAAATTTAGAGACTCTGGAGTAAATCCATGTCTTGGAGAAGGTTCTAAAATTATTCCTCCTTTCTAGGAGACATGAGCATTACATGGCTCAGATCTGGAAAATTTTCAAAATGAAACCAGTCTGTACAATGAGGCCTAGAGATAAGATGTCATCTGTACCCCAGCCTTTTCAAGGTATCAATTATAGTACACTAAGTTATTTACTAAGGAGCTCAATGTCTTGAAAAAGATGTTAGACCATGCCTTTTAAAGAACTTAAATGATATCCAGAGATAACCAAATATAGTTTTCTATTGCATGTAAACAAAGAAACTTGTTAAAAGAACAAATAATGTTTTTATTAATATTAGAAGTCTTCTTGGTCTGTATCATATCATACAGCTGAAAGCCATATTTCTAGTGCTGTTTAGGTATGCCCAATACAAAATATCTAAGAATCAACCATTACATAGTTTCTGAAGTTGAGTAAAACTATAAATCTAACAAGGTTTATCTTCAGAATCCCAGAGTTACCTTTCTGTAGTTTTGTCCTCATAATGCCAGCTTTACCCCCCCCCCCTGTTCACACATATCAGTTCTCTTCCATATTTATGCCTTTTTTCAGAATCAATGAGCCAAAAAGGACCTGATAGGTAATCTAGCCCAATACCCTCATTTTAGAGAAAAGTAACCAAGGCTTACACAGTTAAAGTGATTTGTCCAATGTCACACAGCTAATGAGAGATGAAGCTAAGAGAACTAGGCCTCTGATGCCCTATGCAACTCTCTTGCCACTATACCAACCAAGTAGCTTCACACTGCAAAGGACATATTTATACATGTCATCACAGCTATCAATCTCCTAGGTTTTTCCCTCTTGGTGAAACAATTCATCAACTTTCAATCACTAATTACCTTCTTATTAATTCTATACCCATGACAAAACAGGAAAGAATTCAGCTTACATTTACACTAGCTAATTCATTTACTTATAATATTTGTATTCTGCTTTTACTTTAAAATTTTATATTTATCTTTTTAAAATGGAAAACACCTTCCCAAATCAAAATATTATAAAGCTTAATAATTACATCCACAGTTTAAGTTCAGAAAAAACTAAATTACCTTAGATGCTTACTTTGCATAAAGTAATGTTGTAACATTTATTTCATTTCCTTAAAAAAGCCAAGAATCACATCAATTCCATTTTAATACTCACCACAAAAGTGATTTGATTGTGTCGCAGGTTAAGTTCAGTTAGTGAATCCAGCCCATTAAGATTATCAACGTGACTTAAAAGGTTCCTGGCAAGATTTAAAACTCTCAAATCACACAAATGATTGACATTTTCGATTTTGGTAATCTGTTAAAAATGAGGAAGGGATGATTAGCAGGCATGCTATAGGGATGATTCTCAGGTATGCTATAAAAACCTTAAAAACGAAATGGATAGCCAATGAACTCAGTGACACGTTTCTATGAAGACATTTGAAAAACGATTTCTAATTTCCTCTGTTATATATAATATAAAATCATTTAACTTGTGAAAATTAACTAAAGGAACTTATTTTATAATTTGACTACATTATATATTGCAAGTAAATTTTACCAAATAATCAAAAAGTCCATCATTTGGGGTACCTCTAATTGCCTAACATTGTGCCTGGTCTCATGAAAGTGACAAGAAGTATACATCCTACCTGCCAAATAAAAACTTACTGTGAGTCCATAGTATAAGCTCCCAATGTTTTGACCCAGCAAGACCACCCTTTGAGAGAAAAGGCAAGGAAAAGAAATACCAACTTCCCTTTGTGAATTCCATTATAATGAAGCCTCCAGAGAGCAGTGAAGAATCTGAACAAAAAGAACTCAAGGGACTAGGATCCCCAGTGGAAAGTGAGGATAGACATTCTTTATCAGTGGAAGTGCTTAGGTGAGGAAACAGATAACATTTAGTGAGGGCACAATATGGTAGACACTGACTATTTAGAACAAGAGGACTTGAATAATAGAGTGTATGCACATGCAATTATGCACTGAACTGTAGCAGAGAAGTTCAACTTACACAGTAAAGTAAGGGTAAGTAAAAGCTATACCCATGAAGTGATGAGAGTTCAATATAGTTTTAAGCCCCACTGTTTACTGTAATATTGGAAGCATAGCACAAAAGAATGAGTTTCTACATGACAGGAGTAGGGGTCCTTGCGGGGGTCTTTATCAACTTTTTTTTTTTAAGATTTCTTTTTATTGTTTTTTGACAGAGAGAGAGAGACAGAGAGAAGGGGGAGGACCCAGAGCAGTCTCCATAGTTGACAGCATTAGTTTCCCATATAGTTTCACTCCAGAGGTGGGCACGAGGCTGTGCAGGGAAAGAGCTGGGCCCGGATCCTCCCACATAGGCCCCGGCAAGAACTGAACTGAGGGCACACCATATGGGCCGGGCCCAGGATTTGATCCTCAGACTCCAGGCCTGCAAAGAGAGTGCTTAACTCACTGAGCCATCCCAGCTTTCCCTATCAACTTTTTAATGTAACATATTTAAGTAATAATAAGCCATACACATAATACTTTTCTTCTGAACATTAAAAAGTATATTTCACAATATCTAGAGATAAATTTTCTCATTTATATTGCCATCATAGTGTTAGCTGAAATTTATTATTTAAGACTTCAGAGCAGATGTTGGCTAAAAGAACTTCTTTTTTAGATTTATAATACAGTTTCCATGTTATTATTTGGACCTTCTCTTACATTTAAAAAATATCATATGGTTTCCATATAGGTTTGGGAGAAGAAACCTAGGTATGCTTATTATAAATTAAAAAATATATAAAGGCAACATCCGATCATGCTTTAAAATTTGTCCTAAGATTTTTGGTCTAACTAAAGTAAAATAAAAATAAATTAAATAAAAATTATAAAAGAAGAAACAAGGTTATCAGTTTTTGCAGATAACAGATCTAAATAATAAAACTTGGACAAAAAAGATTTCAAATCTAAATTTGAAATGTTTGGAATCAGCAAAAAGCAAAATAGACACTAGAAAATCAGTAATGTCAGCATAAGCTTGAGAAATTCTCACAAAACACTAAAGAAAAGTAGAGATAGGAAGAATAAAAGAATAATATGGGGATATGGAACACAGACAATATAGATATAACAAATATAGATGGAAAAGCAATTTAGGGGAAGCCAGGATGGCTCAGAGGGTTAAGCGTTCACTTTGCAGCCCTGGGGGTCCAAGGATCGAATCCTGGCCCTGGGGTGTGTGGACCCATATGCTGCACTGGGGTTAGGCCCCCAGTTCAGTTCTCGCTGGGGCAAGCTCTCCATGTGGGAGACCCCTGGTTTGGCCCCTAGCTCATAGGGTTGTACCTCCCATGCACGAGGCCTCTGGCTTGGTTCCCGCCCTGTGCAGCCGCACCCACCTGTGTGGAATAAAACTATGTCAAAGACTAATGGTGTACAATTATGGGACTGCTCTGGGCTCTCCCCCTTCTCTGTCTCTCTCTGTCTGTTAAAAACAATAAAATAAATCTTTAAAATAAGGAAAAAAAAAGAAAGCAATATTTAAATATATAAAACTTTTCTGACCTCAAGAAAAATATATATAGAATGAAGAGGCACAATTGCTGTATGACCTGCATGTGGTATCTTCCCCTTTGTGCTAATAATCTTAGGGCATTGTTTTTAGAAAACTGCCTTTCTCCAATTCCGTTTGGTGCCAGTGGGACTTAAAATTAGAATGCCTACATTTTAGAGCTTCTTTTCAGTTTGGTAAGTCTGAAAAGAAATATGGTTAATTCTATTATATAGGTATCAACCTATAATTTTAAAAAAAGTCACTGGGGATATTGTTCAGCTTCTTGGGTTACAATCAAATAACATCTCTGATGGAACAGTCTATTACTTATGGCACATGGACAAAGTCACAAGTATAGAGTACATGATAAAAACATTAGGGTGAGAGCATAGTTCTTGGTTAGTTAATAAACTTCACAGCAAGAGAAAAAGAGATAATGGCAATGTTCAAATATCCAATTATGGGTCACACTAATCAGAGAGAGGGTCCCAATTTAGATTGCAAAACTTCTTAATGTGTCTAGGAAAGGTGGCTACACCAGCCTTATCTTTTTGTATAAGGGTAACCCAGTCTCCTGTCTGGATGAGACAAATGTCCTACTCAGCAATACTGAAAGGGCAAATGTCTGCTTTCAGGTAAGCAATCACAGAAAGGGCAAGCTCTCCTTGAAGGAAAAGAAGTCACTGGAAGAGCAGATTCTTCTTGGAGCATATTTGTGTCCATGCCAAGCAAGCATTTACCAAGAGAATAAATTCTGGTAGACAGAACAAATGATAGGTCAGAAATTGAAAGTCAACCTCTCAGATCCCTCTGAATTCTTCACTACTCACATATAATCAATTGTTAAATCTTGATGTTTCTACTTTTTAAATAGTTACACAATCTGTCACCTTATTATGTCTATAATGCTAGTTCTTTAGTTTAAGCCATGATTACTTCTCACCAAGATAACTGGGTTAGACTCTCAACTGTTCTGTCTCCAGGTTCATCTCGCTCCATCTCTTTCCATTCCACAGACTATTACTTTTTGTTGTTGTTTTTTTTTGTTTGTTTGTTTTGTTTTGTTTTTTTTGAACTGAACTGGAGGCCTCATTGCATTTGGGAAGCACATCCCAGTTCAGCATATGGGTCCGCACAGGCTGGAGCCGTGATTCAATCCTCAGTCCCCAGGGCTTCAAAGCAAGCACTTAACCCGCTGAGCCATCCCAGCTTCCCCAACACAGTCTATTTCTTGAACACTATCATCATTCCTCAGAATGTTTTCATATACATAGACTAATTACATTTTATTCCACAATGTATACCAAGTGCTTTTATTTACAACAAAAAATAAGTTCAAAAGACAAAAAGTTATTCATGTAATTTTATTTTAGTTTTTTAACTACCTGATGCTAGTTTTTTGGTGTTTTTTTTTGTTTTTTTTTTAAGATTTATTTATTTATTGTTTTTGACAGAGAGGGAGAGAGAGAGAGAGAGAGAGAGAGAGAGAGAGAGAGAGATACAGAGACAGAGAGAGAACTGAACTGGGGGAGTTCCCAGTTCAGCATATGGTTCCACACGGGCTGGGGCCAGGATTCGATCCTTGGTCCCCAGTGCTGCAAAGTGAGCGCTTAACCCACTGAGCCATCCCGGCTTCCCCTGATGCTAGTTTTTAAGATCTGGACATTGTTCTATCTTGAATAGCTTATCTCCTGATCTTTTAAAAACCTAAGGTCAACAAAACTGTCTTTGCTTTAAAATACTCCAAATGTTTGCTTATTGGGTTTAGATATTTTGAAACATGACTCAGATTTTCATGTAAAAACTCCTTCTTGTTCTATAGATCCTTGAGATATAATTTGTGAGATACAAATGTTTAGTCTAAGTACACATATCACAAACATATGTGGAAATTATACGACACATAACCACAGGTCATCTAAAAAGGAACAGAGCATTTTTTTCATCCACATAATAGTTGGTAAATAATTCCTACACATAATATACAGATCCAGTGATATGTTATTCATTTATCAGGTGCTCTTATAGATCTTGGGTAAGGCCAATGAATTCTTAAGATATATTATAATGTCAAAACCATATAATGTTTATTTCTCATATATACATGTTAAGTAAACTTAAGAAAATATTGCTACCATGAAATGTTTCACTTCTAGTCATGAATAGTTTTTCAAATAGTGGACTACAAGATAAAATAGCAATTCCTTAGTATGGTATTCAACCTGGCCTCTCCCCATGTCTCTTATCTCATCCCTCACTATAGTGAAAAATACCATGTTGTTTTTAGCGTCACAGTTTTTGCATAGGGTAATCTTTTACTGACAAACTCTTAAGTTCCTCTTCCTTTCCCACCACCATATGACTGGTCATGTTTCTTCTACTATGGTGACACTACCCAGCCTGCAGAGCTGGAAGATTCCCAGGCCCCTAAAGCTGCTCTCACAAGGACAGATACACACATGGGGCTGGGACAAGATTAAAAACTGACAGGTGGCCTATCGAATCTATCAAGGATTTTATTAATTACATTAGCTGTTCACCAAAATGATCAGGACTAAGAGCTGTTAGAAAGGCTAGAGAGGTTTTGCACCTGACCAACCGCAAGTTACAGATGTTTATCAAGAGGCAAGGACTTCTGGATTGTCCCAGAATGTGTGCTTACTACCCCAGTAGAGGCTTTATCTTCTGCATGAGCATGCAGTTGTTGTAGCTATTCATAAGTAAATATTCACATTTCAAAAATAAAATTCAAATGGAGGAGCAAAGGGTTAAAAAACAGCCAAGAGACTCCGAGAGAAATTACTAAGCAGGGGGAACATAACAAAACAGACAGAGAAATTAAGACAAATTGATATGGGGGTAGACAAATTGACCAAACAGAAAAGCAAGCCCAGACTATATAGTAATAAGCAAAATATAAATTAAAACCACAAGGATACACCACTTTCTAACAATTTAGTTGGCAACAATTAAGAAGTCTAACAATTCCAAATGTTGAAAAGGATATGAAGCAAAAGGATCTATTCTGTATTAGTGATTGATGGGAGTATAAATCATTACGATCACTTTAAAAAACATTTTGGGGGATGCTGGGATAGCTCAATAGGTTGAGCCCTTGCCTTGCAACTGCAAGGCCTGGGGATTGAATAAAACTCATCAACGGTCATGCAAACCCATATGCTGAACTGTGGTGTTGCTGGTAACCACCAGGATGGCGGTAAAGGTTCTTGCCTCCCTTGAGGGAGGCCCCCAGTTCAGTTCCAACCCTGTGTGCCCCATATCCACCTGTGTGGAATGAAATTATGTCATAGGTAATGACATACAACTATGGAGACTACTCTGGGCTTTCCCCCTTCTCTCTTTCCCTCTCTTTCTTTTTCTCTTTCTCTTTCTCTCTCTCTCTCTCTCTCTCTCTCTCTCTCTCTCTCTCTCTCTCTCTCTCTCTCTCCTTCTCTCAAATAATAAAAAAAAATCTTTAAAAATAAAAAAAAATTGACATTATCTTTTAAATAACCTATGACCCATCCATTTCATTTCTAGATCTATACCCTAGAGTACATGTGGTATATGAAGAAAACATGTACAAAAAATTCTTATTAGTGCTATTCAAAGTAGAAAACAAAACAAAACAAAAAAGAAACAACCCAAATGTCTATCAATAATAAACCAGAGAAAAAAGTCTTCAAATAACCACACCATGGAACATATAACAGTGCAAAGTAATGAACTATAGTTACTTGACTAAAATAAATAAATTTCAGTAACATATTGTATCCAAAAAGCAAAAACTAGATAACACTGTATACTATGATATCTTTATAAAATTAAAAGACAATGCTACTAAATGATATATTATTTAGGTACACATATATGTGATAAAACCAACTAAAAATAACTAAAAAATAATAATAAATATGAAGTTCAAAATAGTGGTAACCTCAAAATAAATGGGAAACTCTGAAATAGAGGAAAATCATTAGTAATATTCTAGTTCTTCGGTAGGAGTTGGATAATGTGTAGTTTAAAAATAAGTCAATAAAAGACCAAAGAAAAAATTATCATAACTATAAGGATTTCAAACATTTTATCTGTCATATACTGCTGAGGAATTACCAACTCTTATATAAATAGGCTTAATATCTTAGACATTTCAGTGAATCAATTAAGTAACTCTTCAAAAATTCAACATAAGTATAATTCTTAAAATTTTAAAAATGCCAAATATCCTAGTCATTTAAAAAAAAAAAAAAAATGAAAGGGTTTTACAATACCTGATTTCCATGAAGGTCCAAGACATCTAAGCTTTTTAGATTTTCCAGATTTGAGATTTTCTTGATTCTGAAAATCAGAGTAAGTAAAAAATTGTGGATGTATCATATCTGTTATAAATCAAAATATGTTAAAGCATAATTCATTTTAATTTATTATAGATAATAATATGTAGAGATTAAGTGTAATTATATTAGGTCAGTGCAAAAGTAATTAAAGTTTTGTACTGTGAATTTTAAATAATTATAACTAGGCTCAAACACATCTTTATTAATCAAAATAGGAATCATTACAATCAACACATCCTTGCCAAATGAAAAATAATTTTGTTTGTTCCCGTTTTGTAAAATTCCATGCTTAGGGGAAGCCGGGATGGCTCAGCAGGTTAAGTGCTCACTTTGCAGTCGTGGGGTCGGAGGATCGAATCCCAGCCCTGGCCCATGCAGGCCCATATGCTGAACTGGGGTGTGGCCCCCAGTTCAGTTCTCGCTGAGGCAAGCTTCCCAGTTCAGCCTCCAGCTCACGGGGGTGTGCTTCCCATGCGGGAGGCCTCCCACCCAGTTCCTTCCCTGCATGGCTTCCACCCACCTATGTGTAATGAAACCATGTTGAAAACTGATGACAAACAACTATGGAGACTGCTCTGGGCCCTCCCTCTTCTCTGTCTCTGTCAAAAAAATAAAAAAATAAATCTTTAATAACAAATTCCATGCTTAGGGATTCAATGAACTCTTGGAAAGCAGTTTCTGCATCCTGCTAGTTGTGGAAGCATCTTCCCTGCAAAATGTTGTCGAGATGCTTGAAGAAGTAGTAGTTGTAAGAGGTATGGTAAATATGACAGATGAGGCAAAACTTTGTAGTTCAATTCGTTCAACTTTTGAAGGGTTGGTTGTGTGATGTGCAGTCAGGTGTTGTTGTGGAGAAGAATTGTGCCCTTTCTGTTGACCAATGCCAGCTGGAGGTACTGCAGTTTTTGATGCATCTCATTGATTTACTGAGCATACTTTTCAGATGGAATGGTTTCGCCAGGATTCAGAAAGCTGTAGTGGATCAGACTGGCAGCAGACCACCAGTGACCATGATCTTTTTTTGGTACCAGTTTGGCTCTGGGAAGTGCTTTGGAGCTTCTTTTCAGTCCAACCATTGAGCTGGTCATCACCGGTTGTCATATAAAATCCACTTTTTGTTGTGTGTCACAATCTGATTGATAAATTGTTTGCTGTTGTTGTGTAGAATAACAGAAGATGACACTTCAAAACAATGATTTTTTGGATTTTTGTTCAGTGCACAAGGCACCCACTTATTGAGCTTTTTCACCTTTCCAATTTGTTTCAAATGCCAAATGACCATAGAATGGTGGATATTGAGAACTTCAGCAAATTCTCGCATAGTTGTAAGAGGATCAGCTTCAATGATTGCTGTCAATTGGTCATTGTCAACTTCTGATGGCTGCCCACTACAACTCATCTTCAAAGCTCGTGTCTCCTTTGAAAAACTTCTTAAACCACCACTGCACTGGGCTAAATGCGTTGCTGATCTTGTGAGTTCTCTCCTCTACTTTATGACCCATTCCGAACTCGAATAAAATTGTTAAAATTTGCTTTTTGTCTAACATGATTTTCATACTCTAAAATAAATATAAAATAAACAGAAAGTAATGTCACCAGTAAAAAGACATAAAGCAAGAAATATGCATTAAAATGATGAATAACATAACTACATCTATTTAAGAATGTACTCCAATATCAAACAGAAAACTTTAATAATGCAAAAACCACAATTACTTTTGCACCAACTTAATACATTTTATTTTTTTTTATTTATTTTTTTTTTTTTTAAATTTTTTTTTTAATATATTTTTTTTTATTTATTTATTTTTGAGAGAGAGAGAGAGAGAGAGAGAGAGATACAGAGACAGAGAGAACTGAACTGGGGGAGCTCCCAGTTCAGCATATGGGTCCGCACGGGCCGGGGCCGGGATTCGATCCTCGGTCCCCGGCGCTGCAAAGTGAGCGCTTAACCCACCGAGCCATCCCGGCTTCCCCTAATACATTTTAAATGAAACATATTTCCTATTAACTTTATTGTTAAAGATACAATCCCACTGGGGGAAAAGGTCCTCCCATCTTAAAATTCCTATCTTTAGAAAAGAGAAGTTGTACTTTGAAGAAACTTAGGTTGGGAAGCCAGGATGGCTCAGTGGGTTAAGCGCTCACTTTGCAGCACCAGGGACCCAGGATCTAATCCTGGCCCCGGCACGTGGACCCATGTGCTGAACTGGGGAGTGCCCCAGTTCAGTTCTCTCTCTGTCTCTGTATCTCTCTCTCTCTCTCTCTCTCTCTCTCTCTCTCTCTCTCTCTCTCTCTCTCTCTCTGTCAAAAACAATAAAAAAATAAAAAAATAAAAAACCTTAGGTAAGGCAGGTCCTTTCACCTTAGAATATGATCTAAACTCCTTACCTCAATCCTCAAGGCCCTAACCATCTGGCTGCTGACTGTTCCTCCAGCCTCATGTCCCACCCTGGCTCAGGCTCATTCACTCTGCTCCAGCCACAGGGGCTTTCTTGTCTCTAAGTTTCTTGTCACAAACTCATTTCTGCTTGGGGTGCTTATTCTTGCTTTTGCTGCTTCCTCAATGTTCTTCCCCAGGACTTCACATGGTTCACACCTTCATATTATTCTGGTCTCAGCTCAAATATCTTCGTAGACTGGCCTTTCCAGATAATCCTATAAAAATATCTCTCCTTTCCTGTCCCCATTACTCTTTCCTTCTCCTACTTTAATTAACTTTAATGTGTCTATCCTTACCTAAAATTGTATTAGTGTGTTTACTTTTTTTTGTGTGTGTGTGTTTACTTTTTTATGCTCTCCTTCCTCAAGCAAACTGTGAGTTCCAATAGGTCAGAAGCTTTGACACCTTCTCTATCTATAGCACTCATACAGAGTAGGCACATATTAAATATTTGTTTAATAAATGGATGAGTTTTATGTACAAGGGTATTCATATAGGATTATTTATTATGGGGACAAATTGAATACTGCCTAAATGCTTTCTACTGGACTTGCTCAGTTTGTGAATTTATATGGAACTTTTGATTTGCCATCTGGTGTACCCCCTCATACATCCCCTAAGGTTTTGGACCTACACACTGTCTCCTTCATTCCTATCTTCTATGGTTACCTTACCTGTCCAATTACCTATAACCAGACTCGTTTAACAAAACAAAATAAGAACAACTCCCCTTTTATTGTTCTCCCACCTTCTCCTACTATCATTATTTAGTAGGGGGAAAGGAGCAATGGAAAAGAAAAAAGGTAAGTTTGTGCAATCCACCTTTATCGTCTTCCTTTCACTATTTATTTCTGTTGTCCTTGTTTACTGCCTCAAAGAACCATTTCCAGCTTCCTGTTTCCAGAACCTGGATTACCGTACCCCTTGAAACTTCATACATGCTGATCACCATGTAAACATAATGGAAACTTAAACTTCATGAATTCTATCTCCATTTGACTTCAGCCATCTTCCGTAATTGCCAAATCCAGAATTATATCATCACAACCAATTCAATTTATAACAATGTTTATTATACACCCCTTATGTACTCTCCCTTATCACACACACACAAGTACACCCCACTACCTTCTGACCACAACCTTCTCACCACTCCCTCTCTCATACCATCACATTGGCAGAAATCTGCTCTTTTCCTACAAAGCACCCTACCCCCAGAGGACCCCTATGTCACATCATCCAAACCATTAACATCCTTCTGGACCCATTGGAATTCTTCATTAGCCTTCATCCAGAGTTAGGCATTTAATACTATCCTACCTAACACTTAAATCTTTCTGATAATAATAGCCAATGTTAATATTAATAACAATAATTTTCCCCAACTGTTCTAGGTATTTCAAGAGCAAAGCGGACAGACGAATAATTTTGCTGAAAGTTTTGTCTGTTTTCACATTTGATTTGTCTGCTATTATTGTTACAGTACCCTAATAATATGGCTTAGGACAGAATGATGTTTTCTAACAGCAGTCTGACCTCATAGCTATTAGAGAAGACTTTCAATTATTTTATACCCCTAGGCTCACATTCCCTAAAACAATGGTTCTCAAACTTCCGTGTGCATCAGAATCATCTGGAGGGCTTGCTAAAATATAGATTGCTGAGCCCCACATCCAGAGTGTCTGGGATAGGGTACAAAACTTTGCATCTAACAAATTCTTGGGTGACGCTGATGCTGCTGGTCCAGGATCCCTTTTGGAGAAGTAGTGCCCTAAAATATAGACCTCCTTCTTATCAAATCTCAATTCTCCCTCATATGAGCTTCCTGTTTTCTTTTTAAGATTTATTTTACTGTTTGATAGGAGAAGAGCAGGGGAGGACGGGGAGAGGCCCAGAGCAGTCTCCATAGTTGTATATCATCAGTTGTGACATAGTTTCATTCCACACAGGTGGATGTGGGGCCACGTGGGTCAGGAACCAAATTGGGACTTCCCACATGGGAGGCAAGAACCTTTGCCTTGGTAGTTACCAGTTGTGCTGCATTTCAACATGTGGGTTTGCATAGGCTGGGGCTGGGACTTGATCCCCAGACTCATGGTTGTAAGGCAAGTGCTTAACCTGCTGAGCTATGCTGGCATCCCCATATGAGCTTTCTGAGGGTGAACTCACCTACTTAATAAAAAATACTAAAGTCTAGTCTAAGAAAATAATCTGAGATACAAAGATTAATGCACTTATAGGTGGAATATAAAACTGAAAGGAACAAAGAAACAAAGACTCATGGACACAGTTAATAGTTTGGTGGTTACCTGAGGGTAAGGGAGGAGGTGGGTGGGAGAGGTGGGTGGGGGGAGTAGGGAGGGGGAATCAAACATACGGTGATGGAAAGTGAGCTGATTCTGGGTGGTGAGCACATAATGTGATGTATAGACAATGTAATATAGAATTGTACACCTGGAAACAATGTAATTGGTATCAATTAATGTCAACCCAATAAATTGAACAACAACAACAAAAAGATTAATGGACAAGGATATTTGTCACAGCATTATCATAGCAAAAGAAGGTAAACAATGTAAATGTCTAACCAAAAAACATGGTTTACCTTCTTTTGGTTAGACACGCAAGAAGTAATTTTGATAGAAAACACAGGTTTATAATTAAAAATTGTAAATTCTCATTGTTCAACAATGAAAATATGTTGTTCTTCCATGTAGCACTCCATTTTTAATAACCCTGAACTGTCAGCTGTCACGTGTCTTTTTTTTCCGTTGTCAACACTTTACTGCACAAATGATGCAAAATTCAAATCTTGCGTGAATTTTGGGAAACCCTTTATATACACACACACACACACATACATATATATACTATATATACACACATATAATATATACACACACACACACACACACACACACACACACACACACCCATATAGGTTACACGGCTCTTAAAATATATTTTCAAAGAACATTTAATGATGTGGAAAAACATAAATAATAAAATATAAATATTAAAGTAAAGAACAGTATAAAAACAATTTTTTAAAGATCTATTTTTATTGTTTTTGACAGAGAAGAGAGAGATACAGAGACAGAGACAGAGAGAAGGGGAAGGGCCCAGAACAGTCTCCATAGTTGCACATCAT